>JABWIB010001208.1:50709-70298 GCA_016617825.1 Platyplectrum ornatum
GGGTGATGGCTGGAAAGAAGGGCTGCAGGAGGGGTGATGGCTGGAAAGAAGGGCTGCAGGAGAGGTGATGGCTGGAAAGAAGGGCTGCAGGAGGAGTGATGGCTTAATCACGACTGACTGGGGTGTGTGGACCTGAGTATCCATGGACCCCTCTGAGCCCAGTGACTATCACAGGTAAGAGCAAAGCTGTGTGCTATAGTGTTAATAATAATACAGGAACAATAAAGAGCCAAATTATGTGATTTTAACATTTTTTAAAACCATAAAACCAAAACACTTCGGGGGGGGGTTTGGCAAAACCAAAACCAAAACAGGAAGTTAATACAGATCGAAAACCAGAACCAAAACACGGGGGTCAGTGAACATCTCTAGCCTATGTATAACATGACTTTTACTAATAATAGTTTTGGCTTTTTTATTTATTTCAAGTCAGGCTTTATTCAAACATGGTGATTATAAGAGCTGGATATATAATAAAATAACTCAAATAAGAAGATTTTCNGTTCTGGGAGCATGTGAGTGGCAGCAGCTGCACAGAGCTCGTGCCTCTTGCCTCTCTTACAATCCATATACCTCTCCTGAGTAACTTTGCTAAGTGGTCATAGGCATCACCCTTCTCCCTCACTCTGAGACAACCAATGGATTGGTATGTCTCTTCANCTATGCCTCCCAAAACGGCCAGAGAGTGGGCTGATGCCCAGCNCTCTGCTGCCAAGATGGCTGCGAGTGGAGGATTTCAGGAGGGTCTGCCATCCGGTGTCCCAAGGTTTTACCGGTCTATGGGTTGCCTATTGTACTTTATCCAGAATTGACTATATTTTGATTTCTAACATCCATCAGTCCAGCTGGCTGAAATGGAACTCATAGTGGTATCTGATCATGCAGTTATGTGGGTCCAGTGGGGAACTTCTGGGGGTGGAGTACAGCAGTGGAGATTCACGAGACACCTAGCCTCCAGTGCANGGTTTCTGGAAATGCTTAAGCATAAATAAATGACTTTTATGGGTGATAATCAGCACTGTGTCTGTGACCCACAATTGTTCTGGCAGGCATTCAAGGTGGTCAGTAGTGCAGTCTTTTTTCTCTAGACATAACAAATGTTTACAGGAGCAATATGATGTTGTCTGTTCTAACCTGTGGCCTATCAGGCCTACACGGCGGACCGCAACAGCTCTCACTCCAGTGCATAGAACCCCCATTTTGAGGGGTTCTACTGAAGATGTGAGACAGGTCTGCAGTGCATAGAAGTATAGATTTTATCATTGGGGCAACAGATCTCCCATCCAATTTGGTTAATGGCCTTGCTAAACCCACCTATATTGTATCTCTGCGCTNAGAGTCCGGGACTGTTATACACAGTAGTCAGGACATTGTTGACACCTGTCAACCCTCTATCGATTTGGTAGCCAAGGTGGCTTTCTGGGATCGGATCACTCTNCCTGGTATTACAGTAGTGCAGACAGACATGTCCGGAAGGGCATTGCGGCACTTACACCTATGAAAGCTCAGGGCCTAATGGCTTTAGTGGCAAATTTGATAAAATCTTGGACATCCTACATGCTTTCATCACTTCCATATTGCTCAGTGGTCTCATCCCTAGTATTTTAATGCTGCAGTGGTTAAAGTTCTTCCTAAGCTGGGCTGAGATGCCTCCCTCCATCCCTCATATCGTTATTTTACAAATTACAGTAGAGCTTGTAGCACAAAACATTTACTATTTATAATACATTGCGTAGTAAAATGTACTATGCTAAAGTCATCATTGTATGATGCCCCATGTAGGAGTCTGCTGCCATGGCCTGTATGTGAAAGCAGAACACATACCTCTATCTCTATATACTATGTCACAAATACAACTAGAGACTTTCACTCTGAAGATCTCACGTTCAATCACCCATGTTTTACATGCACAGTGCCACCCAACGAGCTCAATTAACCACCAACATTGCCTTAACAAGTTAGCAAGCATTAACCATATGTGTAGTAGGATGACAGGGTGTTTTAAAATGTCATCATAAATCAAGATAAGGCAAGACTAGTTGAATATTCTATGACACAGATGGTCTCTTAATAAGGCATTTTAAGAGCAGACATCCTTCAGGCTGTGAAAGATCCAGCTTGTGTCTCACCAACACAGAACAAGAGAGAACAATTTGTACTTTTTACATGAATTCTGCTTATCAAATGAATGCTAAAAAATTCATTACATAAATGTTTCCTTTGTGTTATGTTTGTCATATTCACACACGATCACATCACACTTTAAATCCAACTCTTCCAGCACCTTGATTTCAGACATTTTCTCCTTTCTGATAATAGAAATTAGTTGTGGACATAGGTATTTATAGGTTATTTATAAGTGTCTAATGCATTGATTGCTTTGGATTTAGTCAAATTAAAATATAAGTGTAGTAATTACATTTGGTCAGATCCAGACTTTATAGTTAATACAATCAGAGAAAACTCAAGAGTTGAATGCCCAAGCAGTTCTGCTTTTTGATTTTTGCAAGAAAACTGCTACTTTGAATAGACTGAAATCGCTTGACTCAGTCCATCTTCCATATTGCATGAGCTCAGACTCTGCATCAGGCCTCAGGTGCACATATTGAATNCTGTTTGCAACTTATGAAATTTACCTCCTCTGCAATTTAACATGTTTTTTTTCTAAACCCCCCCCCACACACACACACACACTTATCTCTTTGTCTACATAAATGAGTACATATAAGTATTACTGGCCTAGATATAGGAGGAAGAGCTACAGGTGATAGTGAAGAAATGACAGAAATAAGGTTATAGCAGGGAGATATGAGTTCTACTGGCCTGGATAGTAGAGGAAGAACATCACAAGGGAGTCGTTTTGGCAAATAGGTTACTACTGGCCTATATACTAGAGGATGGACATCATAAGGAACTAAGGAACTTAAAGTAAAATCTAGGAGTTCTATTGGCCTGAAAAGTAGAAGTAGAACGTCACAAACGACATGTAAGGTATAGNACTTGTCTGGATAGTTGATGGAAGACAGAACAAGGCATTGGTGCAGCACTAGACTTTCTACTNGCCTGGCTAGAACGTCGCTGGTCGTGAAGTGCATGAAATAGGAATTCTACTAACCTGAATAATAGAAAGTGGAAAGTGGAAGAATCATCATAATTAAAACACTGGAATGTATACTGTCAATAGGTTACAAATCCCAATTTATAGCAACCGTAGAGGTAAGTTTCTTCTAAAATGCACTACTAACTGGGCTTACGAGTGCTGAAACTNCAACCAGGATGAATGTAATTAGTGAAAACTGCAATGAAGTCANCTCTGTATGAATCCTATATACTCCAGGTTCATAATGCTTACTCATTCCTGTAGAAAACAGCTATATGTTTTTTTACAAAGAGATGGCAACTGTAGTTAGAAACCTGGAAGTCCCAGATGGAGGAGGCCTTGGGAAAAACAATATTATTATTGGATTTCTTTAGGCAGTGGAAAGAGTAGTTACTCAGAACATTTAGATTCTTCTATCCATTTCTGTCAGAAATGAAAATCTAAATGTGTTTTCTGCCCTTTAATAATGATCACATTAAAAATGCAATAAATAGAAATATCTGTGATCTCTTAACACAAGCAAGCTGTATACAGGAAATTAAATGAAAAGGAAAAAAAAACCTTGTTAATCTTTTTTTGATTTCTGTATTTCTGTAGGTAGTAGCTGGGAGCAGGATTCTTTGACTCTCAGTTTTCTTTTAACATATATTTAATCTACCTTGTTAGTTATCAGGGCAATCTTTACATACTCTGTTATTCTCTCTTTAACAAAAAAAAAAAAAAAACAGCCAAGGAAATCTTTTTTTTGTGTATTTCCCTGTTGCTGTGGTCATGCATAGTAGAATTAGTTTAGAATAGGTGATAACCTGGTATTCTTTATCTTGTCTTTGCTGCCCCTCTATAACTCCTGCCAACACTCCGTCTGCCTGTTAGTCATTTTAAGCATTCCCCATGAGTCCTAACCTTACCCCCTTTCTTTTCTTGTCAGCTGAAATGTTTCAGAGCTGTCACAGGCTTGTTGCTTATTGATGTTTCCATGTGTTTTATGTCTTCCCTAAGATATGACAGCCTCTGACACAGAGCTGATTTCAATCTCCTGCTTCTGGAGAGGCCTAGACTTCACTCTGAAAACCTAGCCACTTACATGCTTCAGAGACCACTGCTTAATAAAGAAAANGTTCTGTGGGCTGAAATAGAAGAGCACCTCTCAGAAAGAGGCCGGGAGAGCGGACATAGAAATATACAGTATAAACGGGGAAATGGTCGGCTATTATTGCAGAAAGAATCAAGCGCAGAGATTGACTTTCATGGACAAAAGGTTTTGGCACTACCCGCAATCCCCTAAGGCTAGAATTGGTCGATCAGGCTTTGTGTAACATGGCTTTACATCACATGTTTTCTACAACACATATGTGTACTACAGGTATTTTATTTGTAATGTTTATTAGCTCAGGTTTTCACATCTTGTGGAACATGACAACATGTCAGGAGTTTGTGCCCGAGTGAGAGTCAGTTTTGCAGCTCTGTCGAAAAAAATGTTTATTATTTAAAAGATTGCTGTATAGTAAAAGACAGGCCGAGGTTCATTTATGCAGCTACAGAACTGTAAGTAAGCTGGGGACAGTCATTCTGCATTAAGGTTCAAAACACTATGTCTACTTTATAAAGATGTCATTAGAAAGAGTATACTAGGGATGTCAGAAATAGTTAACTTTAACATCCAGGGGTCATGCCACTATTATGTGGTGCAAACAAAATGATGATTTACTTTATCTGAACTTGCATTACACATTCCCTACTCCAGCGTACATATTACATAATATTACGTCTTGCAAAATAAAACACCTTTATGTCAAGTTTAAATACTTTAGACATTGATGAAAAAAATAAAAATATTCATNTGTTTCAACTAATTCTTTATCATATATTTACACACTTCATCAAAGCATTTTTGTCTCCATAAAGCCTGGTCTTGTCAATCCTTTTGAGCGTATCAATAAAAACAGGTGGAAACTTACATTTCTGTCATTTCTGGATCAACTCTGATTAAAGTGTAATAAAAATATTTGTAATCTGTATGCAAATTGGTTATATTCCTTGAAGCGAAAATGTAATTCAGTATTACAACATTATTTGTTAGATTTGCGTTTTTGCTATGATANACTAATACATGGACACATATTCCAGGGTCTTGATCTAGAGGTTTAGGGGGACAAAGCAGAAGAGCTGAGTACCCCCATTCTAGAGTTGAGTTAGAAGGAACTCTGTGTAGGTAGTACAGGGGAAGAACTTCATGTAGGTAGTACAGGGAAAGCGTACACACTTGCAAAAATATATTTTATTCCAATAGACTTGGACGTACAATGCAGCAGTCAACATAAGTTACAAGTATTTTTGGACCAGATCCCGAGCACTTCAAAACGGTCGTTGACGGCTATTAGATAGCTATGCAATTCCAATACAGAACTGGATTGGCAATTCTATTTAAAACTTAAGCCGCCAGTCCATTGTCCTTTAATGGAAACTTTACGACCACAGGGCAGATAGTGTATTGTGAATGCGAGAGGTGGGAGGATCTATATATCAATAGTATAGTAAGCTCAGCATCACACAGCATTGTGATCAGTTGCCGTGATCTAAGCACCACTGCAGTGGTCGTGGAGGTTTGGATGCTGTCATTAAATAGTGTTTTTTTGTTTAATAAATGTTTTAAACTTTAAAGCAAATAATACATAACTATATTAAAACGTATTCAAAATCCAACTATATTATCTGGTAAAACCCAGAAAAAATATATTTAAAAATTTTCGGTATATACAGCTTATTGTAACCTTTCATTAGATTGATTAATGTGTTCATCAGGGAATATACTAAAGAAAGGTCCTTTGACCAGTTACATCAGCCTGAAAATGGCTAAGCATTAGAGTATACCACCCAACATTTAGAGGGGTGGGNGGTGAAAACAGGACAAATAAGTCTGCCTGACTCCACCCAACTCTCCCCAAGCCCCACCTTTTTAGCCACGGTGATCAGGGCAAAATTTTTATTTTAATGGAAAAAACCCCCNACAAAATAACTCATTGCCTTCCAGTTTGTTCATTTATTTGTACAAACTGGTAGGCAAGCGGCACAGTCACCCAAAAGCGGGACAGTTGGGATGTATGTTACAAGAGGAAGCAAAATGGCTGCTGATCCACATGTAGCAGCACTGAAAAGCTCAGATTCAGTAAATAAAATATAGAGATACACACCTTTCTCCCACCTTTCTCCCATACAGTACACAAATACCATCACAGACGCATCAGCCCCTTTGANATCTCTTTTTGAACTCGCACCTGTTTTGAACATGCCCGGTGCCAGAAATAGCTGTGGTTACACCTATGAAATAAATAACATCATACACAAATAAACCTAAATGAACATGATGAGAACCTTTACATTGAAGGATACAATATGCAATGATGAATTTTAAAAATTTGAGAGATTTCTAGTTTTAAATATAAATTCTTAGTTCATTTGTTTTCCTTGTGTCAGGGATGGCAAATGGCCCAGTTGTATTTTCGGCCCATCTGTGGTAAAAGATTTTTTTCCTTGTGAATCCTGTTACTTAATCTGTTAATTTAACTTAAACTTCTGCATCATTTAATTATAGTTAGAACTCCTTAGCCACTTGTCAACACTGTCTTCATATTGCTGTTTTTTTGTAACACAAAATGAAGGGTGTTATCAGATATAGTATAAATGTAATGCATTAACCACAACTTAAAGGTAAGTGTCGAATTCGAACTCGTAAGAAAATATTCCCATTTGTTGCAGGGTTATATGATACTACAATAGAGAAGTAGCATAGGGGCATAAAAGGAGGATCACATTTGAACATACTACATAAGAATACATATAGGTACCTAAAAATACTCAATGGTTGTATAAAGTAGGTCTCACACATACACTGTTCACACTGAACCAAAAACCTGGCCTATTCCTGGGTCACACTTGGAAGACCCGGGTCAAGACGCAGTGTGAATGGTCCATCTGAAAATTTTGACCGGGATAAAGCAGGGTTATTCCTGGGTTATTCTCGGGTCTGACCTGGGTCGTCCACCTTGTGAACTGGCCAACCAGTAACCAACAGCAATCAACAAAATGCTCCAGCATCCAGGGACATTACTCAGTGGACACATAGGTCATTAAACTGTTTTCTATCCTATAGAACACATAAATATGGTGATGTCTTTCAACTCTGTTCTTAACATGTTCTTTTATTTTCCAACACCTGTCTTGATGTGAAATGCTCAACAGTACAGTAATCTAAAACTATAAAACCCAACAGAGAGCTCAAATATATCTATTGTCTCAAATATTGTTAAAGCTAAACATGTTAAGAGGTCACAAATAACAATTCTTTAGAGGCACAAACAAAAATGATGGCAAAAGCGAAGCTTCTGCTGTTTTGTTTTAAACCCCTACTCTTTGTTGAGAAGCATCCAGTCAAGTTCCTCGGACACATAAAAGGAAGAAAGATCCATTGCACAAGTAAAATAGGAGGATTAAATGTAGTAATCAAATTCACAGTACATCCAATATGGGATAGACAGACAGATTTTGTACCAAGTAAATAAGACTAAGCCAACAACCGCTGCTTCCATTGTAAAAGGTTAGTGATTTCCTCAATGAGAAATAAAATGCAAAAAATAAGGGGGTTGAAAAGATTTACTTGTTTTACTTAATAATATAATATTCATATACAGAATATGGTGTACATAATGAGTACATATCAGAGGTCACTCTGTTTCATCTCCCTCATTTCTTCTGTGAAACTTAGATTCACTTTACCATTAGCATGTGCTTTTATAATAAGGGTAGCAAGGTTTATTTCTAAGGATGGTGTGATATAGTTGACAATTTGTACATGAAACAAAAATGTGTTTGGACGGTGTCGAGTTCCNTGGTGGAACAGATGGGGTGATTGTCACTCCTTCAGGCCAGTGTGAGCCCAGTGATGTAAGGGAGGTGCTGGATGCACCAAGAAGGCAGGTCGCGCGTCTAAGGCCATTTGACAGGTTAAGATTGCCAAAGTCCTGACTGAAAAAGCTTCACGTCCCGATTCAGCAACNGGTGACCTTTAGGGTACATAAGACCACGCACCCTTAAGATGCCCCAGAGANCATANNCACCAAAAGAAGGGANGTGNCTATGCTGTTCGCAATAAGCAGAANTGGCTACAGAAACGCTACAAATGGCGAGTTAGTCAAGGTGTCATGAGTGAGAACTGGGAAGATGACACTAGAAAACAGCAACCCCAGACCACGGAGAGAAGCATTTCCCCTGAGAATGTCAGGAGTAGAATTGAGGGATGATTCCAAAGTCCACTGACAGCAGAGGGACCACTTTTNACCCGGGGTGACTTTAAGAGGGAGGAACAGAATCCTACCCTACTACCCACCTGAACCTCGAGTTGAACCCAGGGGTAGTGGAAACGAAGAACGAAAGTGCCATCATTCCTGTTGTTAAGTGGGGATGGTTTTGTTAACTGTTACAACCAAAAGGCAAGACCAGTTAAAGAACTGCAGCAAAAGACTATAAATGAACATTGTCAGATATATATTTAGTTAATCCCTGAAGTATTTCAAGATATATTGTGTTTGATATGCACATGTTAAATATGTTTTAAATTTTGTTTATTGTTCTTTTGAGTGAAATATTTTATACAATGGACCAAATACACTATGGAAAATTTAGTCAGCTGGCAATTAACCTACCAGCATTTTTAGGGGTGTGGGAGAAAATTGGAGAACCTGAAGGAAGTCCAATGCAACACAGGAACAACATACAAACTCCACATGGATAAGGTCTTGTCCAGGAATTGAATGACCTCACTGAACAACCACACTGCCACGAATGGCTCATTTAGGTAGTCACTGACTACTGTGATAGAAAACACTGTCCCACTCACAAACATAACACCTACCCACCTTATTGGTTCAGGATGAGATACAGTGGTTGTTTTGCTTTACAGACTTTTAACATCCTGACGCATATGTTGGCAAAATTATTCTTTCTACAGGCTGNATTCCATACAGATATAGAGGTATATTTACTAAGTGGTGAGATTGCAGTGAGATTGAAAGGTGGGGATGTTACCCATAGCAACCAATCAGATTCAAGCTCTCAGTTTAATTTTACAGTCTGAGGAATGTGAACTTGAATCTTATTGGTTGCTATGGGCAACATCACCACTTTTCACTCTCACTACAATCTCACCACTTTGTAAATATACCCCCTAGAATATGTCTGGTGGATGGAACACACCAACTATCTTCTATCTATCTAAAACCCAAGGAACCCCTAACCAGATTTTACATTGTCTAATCATAACTTTTATTTGCATGAACAATGGAGGTTTACTATCTATCTATCTATCTATCTATCTATCTATCTATCTATCTATCTTCTCTCAACAAAAATGTTTACTATTTTAGAGATTGAGAAATCTGCTTTGTCAGTGTTTGCCTAGCAACTGATAGGTGACAACTAGCATCTCTCATTGCAGTCTACTCTCTTTTTGACGTGAGGGAAGGATCCTCCTGCGAGTTATTACCTGTAATAATACCATATGGTAAAATGTAAACAACATCTGCATATTCATGTAATAATTTCATCTGTTTAATTAGTTCCAGCAAGACAGTTTACCCTCCAAGGCCCAGGCTGTCAGCTCAGTGATCATACATCTATGGCCTTCTGTCGAGGTTGACAGCGTCCTATTGTTTACGTTATGCTTCCACCTCAGCAGCTAATGCAAGTGAATCCACCAAGAGGTGGAGAGATTGTCCCTATTGATCTAGACCGCTGACAAAACAAAATCCTGTCATCTTTGCACAAGGATGCTAAAGACAAACTTGACAGGTCAGGTGATTTGCGGCTGTAAAGTGCTTCTCAAATTGAGAGACAATAATGCATCTTGAAAGAGCACAATATTAATTCTCTGCATTCTGGCCAGGCCTCGTCCATTTCCAAATTAAGGCTAATACAGAAGAATCCAGGTTCAATTTCTGATTGACTTTTGATGCCCCTCAGTGCCAGCTTAATGACAGGATACCCAGTGGTGCAGAAACACACAGAGCCCATGTGGTTTGGGCAAACAGGTTTATAAAAAAAAAAAGCCTTACATGACAGCAAATGTTTCTGCAGGATGCCTCATGAATATAAAATGACTTGTATCTCAATAAGGATATACAAGGGGGTAAGAAATGTTTAGAAACACGTAAACTCCATGAACATGACAAGAACAAACTCCTCAATTACATCACTCAAACGGTCCACCATAACATGCTCAACACAACAGCAACACAACCACAACACAGTAACATCACAACGACAATACAACAACAGCAACACAACAGCTTGCAGAAGATAAGTACAAAGCATAGTGGCATAAATAACTAGATAAAACAGCATGAGTCACAATAAAAAGCGTTTTAAAGCTAGCTATAATTGTAAAAGTGTAAAAGGGCATTAATTAGCCATTTGTGTTTTTGAAATGATGGTAAAATTAAACACACAGTACTGTGTATACTTTTAACCCATCTCAGCTCTAGCATATTAAGTACTATCATCACCTGTAGTATTTACTGTAGTGTCATAAATAATATCAAATCAAATGTAAAGGGGGCGCTCTCCTGCCCCTCTGGAGCGCAGTCAGCCTGTTACAGGCACTCCAGTTACTGCAGGGNGCGCGGTGAGCCCCCAATCCCCCAGTGAAAAAATTCAGACGCGCTGCATAGTACTAATATCAAAACATAGGCACTATATTAACATTGAATACCACAAATAAATACACATTATTCACCTCAACCAATCTCCAAATCTGATAATCTACTTGTATTTCCAGCATAATAATAGCAATATTTAAATAGTGCAGATCGCCAATAGCTTGCTGCATGTATTTTTAACTCTATATTTATGTTTTAAAAATGTACTTTTTTATTTCTAAAACAATAACAATATTTTACTTACTTCTCAAAATTCAGCAGGAAAAATAAAAGTTTTGTATTCACTATTTAGTGACTAAAAGTAAAAGGGAATATAATATGGTGCCAATACATTTATCTATGTTTATAGTGATTTAGTATTGTTTTTATTTTCTCTTAGACAGAACTTTCTTCAGTATTTGGAATATAAGGAACTGTAATGTCTGTCATTCGCAATCCTGATCNAGCTCGATTCAATTCAGGCAGTCTTTGCAACAGAAAGCAATGGCTATTACCAGTCAATACAATAATCTGGTTTTATTGCTATATTTATTATTATTATATGCGAGCAATTGAAAATAAGAGAGGAACGTTACACCTTGGATAGTTGAGGGGTCTGTGCTAGGTCACATCTAGGGTGCCCAGATACATTGCACCGACCCTGGTTGTCTTGCAGGTAAGTAAATTCCATCTGTTCCATCAGCTTATTAACCGGATAAGANTAACNGTNGTCAGTATATTGTGTGCAATAAGCAAATGCAAAGTATTCTCCTTGCATGAAAATTACCTGCACTTTGCTTAAAATTCAACATGGTTTTGTCCAGGTGTAATGTTCCACTTTTATCTATAAGTCTGGATCTGGTCCCATGTATGTTAGAAGTCATATTGTAGACATGTAAGCAGGGTCCCCTCCATAACGACACCCCCAGGAGCCTGTGACAGCACTTCTGCTGTCTGTAAGAGCCGGTAAAGTGCTGGCACAGGCCTCTCACAGGCTGACTGCACTCTGGAGGGGGAGTGTATGAGGGGAGTGTAGAGGATGCCCCTTTACATTTGGGGACCCCCCTTGACCACCCACCTATCCGCCTGGAAACCATGCAAGTGCACAGGGAAAATGCCGATGGGTGCAGGGGTTCCCATCCGACCGCTTGCACATATACCTCTGCCTGGTTGCACATTTAAATGAGAGAAGAGTAGTTTCTTTCTTTTAAATATGCAGGCTTATCCCAGGGTATATGCATCTCAGAGATGGTGCAAGCGTAAGTAGCAGGTCATTTTCTCACTATGCCGCTACTATACTGGCTATTTATTAATGAAAATAATATAAATAAATGAATAAAAAAAAACAAAAAACAAACCACAACACATTTTTGAAACTTTTTTTTTACATTTTTAAAATGTAAAAAAAAATCTTAATTTAAATGGGTTCTTTTTAATGCTGTAAAAGTAAGCATTAAAAAAAACTAATTCAAATGATTTACTATCAATGGTCAAGCATAATAGCGGCATGCTGCTACTACGCCAGCATTTTATTAATGAAAAAACACTGAGCCATAAGAGCAGAGGCTGCGACTATAGCTTGTGCACTACTCAGAGGTAATATATAGCTAAAACACGCACCTCTGGATAGCTCGGACACTGCGGTTGCTCGCTGCAGTCGCCAGAAAAACTTCTGTTATAGATCTCATTTTCCCCATTCCTTAGACCAATATTGTACATACTTTACTGCAGCCTGTATTCGTTTCAAAAAGAACCAATTATACCTACAATGCCGCACTGCACTATTATTGTTACAAATTACAGTATCCTCTGATTTGATCTAATGGGCATTTGAGGGCAAATAGTTAATGGGATTTTTGTTATCAAAAANGCCTGGAGAAAACAGGGTTACTTCATCAATATAACTTTACACATTACGATCTNAAAGCAATTTCACTTTCACAAATTTGCTGCTTGTCCGGAGATTATTAGGCTTCAACTAAGAGAAAGCCTAATGGGCATGCTTTAATTTGAGCAAAGTCCTGTAGGATCATACGCAGTCATCTGCTTTTGATTTCAGTGACCTCGATCTATTCATAAAGCCAGAATGAAATGCAAACACATAAAAATTAGAAAGCACAAATTGCTCAGAGAAAAACAGGTGATTGGCCAAATTCTAACACATGTAAAATGTTTAAAAGATACGAAGTAACAAGTTAGATGAAAACAGCACTGTGAGCTCTTGAGACAAACTTAATAATTAAAAATAATTAGCACCTACATTTGCCTGAAACAAACCTGAATGGATTTACACATAAATGACCTTACTTAATGTAAATATGCTATTGTTAAAGTTCAAATATGATTAGCAATTCATAAACAACTAACTATGTGTGAGCGCAGCATGTTACCATAGCAGGCAAAGGATCTGAGAGCTCCAGTGCCATCTTGGATCATCGTGTATGATTGCTATATTGTGATAATATCTGCGTCTGCGTATATAATATCTGAATGAAAATTGGATTCCATTCCATTGCAATTCAACATGATTTTGCCCACTCTCGAGTAGTCATTAGTGCCTAAAGGTCTGAATCTGGTCCAATGTTATCATGTTTAGGTTCTAATTATACTGTAGCTCAGGATGTGCTGTATAAAGTTATGTCATTTGTTTTATTGTTTTGTTTTATTGGAATTAAATTTTTGAATGATATTAGATAGATTATGTAGTGTATTGTGCATGCCTAAAAAATACAATGTGGCAGGAAGATTCAACTGAAACTAGTTTGCTAAACCCCATCCAAGGACAAAAAATGTAGGACATCGCTAATCATCACTTTTCATTCATTCATTTAAATTCNGATTTTANTTTTTGGTGATGATGTAGTATTATCTACAAACAACCATAACGGAACTGATGCTAAAAGAAATGGATGGTGTTAACTAGAGATTGGTGGAATAAGCCAAGGACCATAGGAAACATCAAAACTGTAAATTGATGCACAGACAATGTAGCCTTAGGAGCATACATATATAACAGAGCTACCGGTAATATGCCTATTACATCATTCAGTCTACCCATGTTTAAACTGAATATGACCAGAAGCAAGACCTTCTTTATCTCAGGGTGCAAACTTTGCGAAAGGATTATTATGTACAGTATGCCCTTTCTTTGTACGTGGCACTCTTCAATCAGTGATTTTTTNTTTATACATGGTACAATCCAATCGTTTTTTCTGTTTACAAAACTCTATTTTATTCTGTCCTGTGTATTCGNATTGAGTATTATAACACTTTAAATGTCATATAAAAAATTTAATTGGAAACTTTACATGATTATACTGCAACATACATTTATTTGAATAAATAACAGATTCTTACTTAGGTTAAATAAACCATAACCCAACTGTATTTCAGGTACTTTAACTTTTGGAATTTACCACAATGAACAACTAATTAATACACAACTATACTTCACTGATCCTTTTACTCACAGAAGTGACATAAATAACTACCAAGCGGAAATCCTATTAATTTCCTGTAATAGTTTTGGAAATCTGCATGGCTTACCCTGGGATAAGACACTAATAAATATCCCACAGCAGATATTTCCTACTAGTATCCCAGTAATAATCTTATGTTGTTCTGGATCGACAGAGAACCTTCTGGGGAAATAAAATTCTTTAATAGGGGATTATTTTACACGATTTATGTGTTTATATATACATCTAGGTGTGTTTTATTATTCATTTTATTGCTTTGGTTACCAAGGTTGGGTGGATATTGGTGGGAGTTATTGAGTGCTGTACCCTTGGGATGGCTTAGAGTTTCCATTATAAATGACATAAGTGTCAATAAACATTTTTTCTAATTAAAAATTAGGCAAACATTAACAGATAGTGATACACAGAAGATTATTAAACAGTTGAGCTTGCAATCTATATGCCTTAGAATTTACAAGCGGACTAACAGACCTCCTCGCTATGGCAATTTGTCCAGAGGTTTTTTCAAATTTATTAAAATACAGAATTAAAATTAGGATAAATTAGCAAAATGAACAAAAATTATAATAATGAGAAAAAAACTGTGATTTACTCAAGTGAGTTGTCCTAAAGTGATCAGTTCCTGGCATCTGATGGTGCTGCGCTCAGATGGTTAAACATGAGTGTAAGCACTTCACCAGCAATATCTCTAGCATGGACTTTTACCATTTGCATGTACTTAAAATGGAATCTTCTCAACCCGATTCCCTGTCAGAACCTGATAAAAATGTCTTCTCTCAGAAGCGAAGGTTCAGTTGTCTTCTGATCGGGTTTCTTAAATGCATATGCACAAATAGAACAACAGTGCAAGCAAGCTCAGTGTACTTATGTGACCATGTTAACTATAAAAAGAGGTTCTGGTTAATGCGAGAATCTCTGTCTGCATGTATATGTAAGAAAATAGTAGAAAACAATATCTGTACCTGTTACATTAGAAAAACTATATAGATTTTTAAAAATATATATTAAATCTATTTTTTTTAATCTATATATTAATAAAATGCACAGAATTAGTGCCCATATCAAGTTCAAATCAGATAATCAGATATAAATCGCTCCTCCTTATTTTCTTCTCTGATTTCCAACATAAAAGAGACTCAAACTAAGAGGATGCAGAGGATAATGAAGTATGTCTGTAAAACAATATAACACAACTAATCTAACTCACAATTTGTGAACTTGGTATCAGGGCTGTCGAGAGGGGTGTGGGGAGGAGTTACTTTTTACCTGGGTCAGGAGCTGCCAAGGGCCCATAATTGATTGAGATTGATGTTCTTTTAACTCTTATACTGAGAGTGATCGACAGTGAAATTTACTCTGGGTAAGGAGAAAGATAAGCTGTAGCTCTCACTGATGTCTGCTCAAGCATGACCTTTACGATTTGCGAGGTATACTGCTTGAACACATTCCCATTGAGAGGTACACACACACATTTACAACCTGCTAGATATGCATTCAAGGGGAACAGACATGCCCCCAATGTAGTGAACACATGCACAGCACAACATTTTTTGACTACTAAATACAAAGGGCCCCAGGTAGTTTCTGTTCTGGGCCCAGAATTTTTCTTGGTGGCCCTGCTTGGTATAGGCATATATGCTATTTTTAATCCTCCAAGGACTATGTTATACATGGTCCTTCCTCCTCTGCACTCTGTGTTCTGTTATACAGAGAGCTGCTTCTGAGTATCGAGTTTATACACACACACTCTAGTTCTCCTCAACAATAAGCCTGTATAAATATTTCCAGGATGCTTTTGAAGCTTAGATGTACCCTTTACCCCAAAAACATTGGAAAGAAAAGAATATAAAGTGCAGAGCATTAACAGCTCACGCTTCTTCACACCAGCATATTATATCCATATATGCAGGTAAAATATGTTTTATTTCTTAGTTTCTCCCTGAGATTACTTTATTATTTCATAGAATGTATTTAAAAAAATACAAAAGTCTCCCTCTTGGAAGTCGGACAGATTGATCTTTAACCACACAAAACCTAATGTCTTTCTTAAAGAAATTGTATGATGCACTTGGAATCTATGTTGGTCATACATGCTGTGTGTGTGTTTGTTTTAAACAATCGTAACCTTATTCAGACTGCTGAAAGTCTGAACAGAAAAGGTAGGTGAACTCCCATGACACTTCCCTTGCACGTATATTATTGCAGAAGTTTCTATAGCCAGGACTAGAGCTAATATGGGATATATTAACTAAGCGATGAGATTGCAGTGAGATTGGAAAGTGGGGATGCTGCCTATAGCAACCAATCAGATTCAAGCTCTCAGTTTCAATTTACACACTGGAGAAAGTGAACTCAAATCTGATTCACACGATCCACTTTTCAATCTCACTGCAATCTCACCACTTAGTAAATATACCCCTATGTGTTTGCAAGAAATAGGGATAGTCAGTCTGTATTAATTATATGTTTGTTAAAATACAGGCACATGATTCACACTTGGTTTTCTCAAGTTGTTCCCTATTTCACTACTGAATATTTATCATGAACATACTAATGAACTTACAAATTTATAAATCCAATTTTGGTAGTGTCCCCCTCTGCTGTACGAGTTGGGAATAAAATATTACACAGGTCTATGATTAGGGCCACATTTGCTACTAAATAATAAAAAAGAAAATTCCANTTTGAAGCATGTTATCTGCCACTAATGTTTTCAATCCTGTGTTATTGTAGATACAGTATACAAATATAACCACATACATTGTTACTGAATAAAACTTGTGANGTAAAAAGCAGAAAAACATACATTCATAATTCTGAAGGAATACTACACAAATAAAGAGTTAAAACCTAAAGGAGTGGAAAAATCAGAGCATCTGTACAATGCCACTGTGCTGCTATAATGATATCAGTTGCTGCAAGTCCACTCGCTGACCTCATTATAAGGGTTTAATTGCATTGTTACAAAGTTTCACTTCTTCTCTCTGGCCTCTTTCTCTTTATGACAGCTTTAGAAAGGAATTTCAGCTTGAGGTCAAAGGAAATTAATTACTGCTTCCTTAGTCTGTGCTCATCTACATTTTGAAAACTTAGGGCTTTTAGTATGAAAAAAAAAAGAAAGAAACACCTCTGGCTTTTACATAGGGCCAGAGTTACTGCAGCATCAACCTACTTGAGTGATCTCTCTACAAGAGCTGTTAGGGAATCTTTGACATGGAGCTCTTTGTGAGAGGCAGCTGATTACACAAGGATGTACAGATTACAATCTAAATATCATCATTTCAGAAGTNTTAACATGGGCAGCCTTAAAAGGGACGTGACACTGCTCTGCCTCTTAGATATGCTTGTTGTGAACAATGCTAAACACCGAATACGAAAAAGTCAGAGTTAATAAGACAGAATCGTGTCCAATCAACAAGTTGAATCAGAAAGGGGTCTGCTCATATTGTATGTTATTTCCTTTTAATTAACACTGCTCTTAGGTGAGTAGCTTTTCTGGTTAGACAAATTAATAATCCACAGTTGGTCGAGGCATTTGAAGCAGTAAAAAATGATGTGGAGTCATAAGCATNATGGATTTTTTTACATGACAAATTACCATATGGTACAGATTTTATACACATTCAAGGTCCAAGGAATACTTAGAGTTAGAGTACCCTTACTCTGCTGGTTTACCTACCTGGGACTAAAGTTTTATTNCCTCTGCTAGATGCTGGTGTAATGGCTCTATTATGGTGGTCTATTGGACTTTATATGCTTCCATATATTTATTAAAATGTAATAAATTGCTTATGGTTGTCAGTGAAACCTTTAACCACTGATTCAATACTGACATAA
The DNA here is from genome assembly GCA_016617825.1 of Platyplectrum ornatum. Classification (NCBI taxonomy): domain Eukaryota; kingdom Metazoa; phylum Chordata; class Amphibia; order Anura; family Limnodynastidae; genus Platyplectrum; species Platyplectrum ornatum. Next base: position 68,814 of record JABWIB010001208.1, read on the forward strand.
ACAGAAGTAGTTTGGGTCTTAAATTATGGATTTATAACAAGGGTTATTTAATTACTGTATTTATTTATTTGATAAAAGCCCTAACATGTTATAAGACACTGATAAGGCACTTTCCTTCCTTACTGGCAATCCTTGTATTGAATTACCATTGACTGAGACTGGCCACACTCAAGACTGAGGGGTCACCTCCAACTCCTATATCANAAATCTGCAAACCAACAATTTATATTACCCTCCACCAGTGCCAACAACATGAAACCCTTTTGTTTTGCTAATACTTGAAATGGTATCTCTTTAAACCAACCAGCAACTACCTACTGAAACAATAAAGTAGGGAAGAAAGGTAGAATCCAAGATGAAAAGTGAACTTGATGGAACAACGTTACATTGTATAGGACGATACAGAGACTCCCGCTNCTCCAATCTGCCAGACTATCATAATCCGTTATCTGCTCCTTGATAAACAGGCTTACACCTACTTTTCACTACTCTTCACTTGGTGGTAGTCTTGTGTTCAAAGAGATAGACCTAGCCAAATATGACATTATTTATGAAGGCAAAGGGTTTTCCTAAACATTTGTGTACCTTTAACCCATACAGAACAAGTGTTCAGGATGTATACTATAAATGATAAATGCAAACAGATTCAAACACTTATTTATTTGAACTATCCCAAGTGAGAGGGGATATGATATCTGCATCTGCGGGTGATCATGGCTANACCGTCCAGCTGTTAACATAATTAATAATGGCAATGCGGATTTGACAGGTCTCCTATCCTGTAAAAGGCAATGTCTGAACATGTCTAAGAATTCATGAACATTCAATCATATCAGTAGACAGAATAACCCATATGTTTGGCCCATGATGTAATATTAAAAAGGAAGAGGAATGAGTTATAGCCCTCAATTATGGTTCACATGTGTAGTTAATTATGCTGAAATGACTCCTACTTCTACACAAATGATATTAAAAGCTGTCCCTTTATGATGAAGAATAGAGTGCTTGAATTAGGACTATGGGTGTCAGTAAAGTCACCTTAGCACAATCTATCATTTTTGTTCAATCCGCCTATTTATTTGAAATGCAGCACAGGGTTTCATATCAAGACTGGTAAATGTGGTGAACTTTCTGAACAATGTTATATTTAAGAAGCCCTTCCCCCAAAAGACATACACCTGACCCTCCCTCGGCCCAGTCACTTTCCTATTAGATAACCTTCCCACCTCATCAGATTTAGGAATACAGCTGAAAATGATAGAGAAAAATAGGTTACCAAAAGTTAATATATTTTAATTCACAGCTCATCTTCTCATTTTGAGGCAATAAAGGTTTTATTGACAGTTAGATGAAGATGGTTCACTGAGCATATTATTCCCAGATCTACTTTTCACAGTGCAATCACGATGGTAAAAGGCAGCTGATAACCAAACTTCTACAGATCTATCGCTTACCAGCCAAGTACTAGCTAGCTAGATAGATAGA
>JABWIB010001209.1:4818-65231 GCA_016617825.1 Platyplectrum ornatum
TTCTTTAAAAATCAGACAATGTCATTTTCTGGATTTTTTTTCCTCATTTTGTCTCTCATAGTTGAGGTATACCTATGATGAAAATTACAGGCCTCTCTCATCTTTTTAAGTGGGAGAACTTGCACANNTGGTGGCTGACTAAATACTTTTTTGTCCCACTGTATGTATGTATGTATCCAGTTATACTGGGAGCTGGAAAATCGTGTAGTGTGTGGTTACCAGGAGACTCTTCTAAAAGATGAGACGCAGTTCTTATGCTAGTTTCCTTTGAATCACAACATATGGCTGTTATTCAGAACGCTTTCATACACCATGTGAGTCCTCAACCACACTTTAGTGATAGAAGAACGTTTGTTTATAAACAGACTCACAAGAAAAATGAGGTTCCATTAATGTGTTACTAGTGGTTTTTGCAAAATCCCCACAATCTCCATTTTACCACTTAAATAAATGGAGGTGGACAATTTACTAGAGCCATAAATTGGAATCAGTCAATCAAAACTAGGTTTATTAATCAAATTAATGTACTACCTAGCATGTGATATGGGATTGAAACGAGAGTCAGACAAAATATTCTGGCCAATTAGAATTACATTTTGAACATGGATCATCTAAGATGGTTTCTGGCTTCATAGTTACCAAGACTGAAAGGAAAGAGCATCACAATCAACATCTTACATTTCAGATATTGATCTAGAGGAAAACCAAACCCCCAGAAGCATCTGACCAACTAGCCCTAGAGGAGAAAACCAACTCCCTGACCTGAGATCTAGTGTATACATCAGTCACCGCAATGACATTAACGTAGGCTTGTAAAAAACGTATCCCATCTGTGGTCACAGTGTTGAGTTACAGCCATTGTTTCTCTGTGTGACCTGTTTTCAGAGTTGTGAGAGATCTGGAATAGTCCGCAAGTATGCCTTGCACAGATGTATCTGTAATTCATATGGCATTCGTTATTCCTCCTCTATTCCTCCTCCTTAGTACCCTACACACCAACTGAAACTGGTTCACAAATTGTGAGTCTAGGCTCCCTGGGGTGCTGCAACACTCAGTGGGGTGCAGAGGAATGTTTTCTTCCAACACGGTGGTGCATTGCTAGTGCTTACAAGTACCTATAAGCNCCAATTCTTATATATAATCTACAAAAGATTTCATGTCAACCTGACGTATTTCTGTCTTAATAGTTATTACACGATTTTGACTCAAAAACTTTAGGACTGTTTGGAAATTATTTTGTCTTAGGGTGCCTTGAAAAATATGAAGACCCTAAGGGTGCCTTGAACTGAGAAAGTTTGGAAACAACTGTGTACGTGACCTATGACCAGTGGGTGACCTTACAGTTGGACAAATCTCCAATGCGAGAGCTCTGAGTACCTCCATTACCTCAGTACCACAAATACCCACAATCAGCAATAAAACTTCANGAATGGTGATCAACAGAAACATTACTTTCATGAGTATTCAACTAACTAGCATGCAAATAGCAGAAGCAGGATGCCCTCACAATATATGACCTGCTGAAGTAAGCAAGCATTTATCTGGTGAATGACCTCCCCAAATCCATAAACTTAGTAAAAGTAAGACAAAAAAATACTGGTAATTTATGCTGTGTTCATATACACAAACACTCATTTACTTTTCATTACAAAGCCTGGATAGNTCATCATTTCACAAAACAATCAATTTAACAGGGGTTATTGGAAACACCGAGCTTCTAATTCTTGGGGCTAGATTTACTAAGATGTGGAGATGTTGCCCATAGCAACCAGTCAAATTGTAGTTAATACTCTCTAAGATGTAAAAGGAAAGTGAGAGCTGAAATCTCTTCTATCCCTGCATTTTATTAAGGCCTTCATACTGCAAGTTTGGTACCTGTAAAGTTCAGACTTTTTTTGTCAATATGGAAGTCAATAAATAAAAAATAAGTAATGTAATAAGTAAAGTAAATAAGTAAAGTAATTAACAATACAATGTGTGAATGTGTGTGCAGTTTAGACAATGTGATTANATCTGTGGAATCAACAACAGCTCAGCATACACATTTAAATAGCTTTTCATACAGTCAAGGGATGGTCAATCCGCCAATCAAGCAATTTTAGTCCAGAGACACAGATCAAATGCACGGATAGGAGCCCAAACAGCAAAAATATTTGGAGTAGAAGTTCCATTTCCCATAGGCTTCTAATAAATATGTATTATGGGTGATTATCACATGTATTGCAATTGTACATTATTTAGGAAATGTGGGAAAAAAGAAATGCGTTACTAAGAAGATCTAGTTGAATCTTAAAAACACTGAATCTTTACATAGCTACAGGAGAACTTGGCTACTTCCACATGAGTCAACATGGAGTTGGAATCTGAGANCTGTTTAGTTAGCTGTTTTTTATTGTGTTTGTTTATTTATTTCTTATACCATTTTTTGGCCTTGTTAGGACACCGAGAGCATGGCTACAACTATGCTTTCCTGTAGAAAAACATTTTTGGGCTGATTTCTAACAACCTTTTGGAACAAAGTTTATTACACAACTACAGGAATGTATTTATTTGTTTTGTATTTTTTTGTTTTAAAGGAAAGGACGAAACAAGGCTTCCTATAGTATTTATTAAATATCTAACCATCACATTAATGTAGTCATTGCCATGCTATCTTTAATGTAAAAGTTCCCTACAACTTTTTTTTTTCATCAGTTTGCTTTCATTAAGAAAAAAACAGAAATGTTTCTGAATCATACCAAAAATGTAGTTTAATCCATGCAGCTATGCGCAATTCGCTTCATATTTATTTGCTCTTATCTTACNAATCTGTTTTCAGAACGCTTTCCCCTGGAGTTTTTGTATTAGTGTCTGCAGGGGTTTGCTATTTAGATACAATGGAAGGGAGTGGTTGCCAAAATATGCAAGTTCTCTCCAGGGCAGACATTCTCCTGGCAGTGTTCTGAAGAGTCATTAAAGGCTCGTCCACACAAGCGTTTTCTGGAGACAAATCTGGGCAAATAGCGCAGAGCTGAGAGTCAAATTGCGTTTACAATCAAAAGCAGGGAAATATGTAATTTGGAGGTTGTTAGTGTCAGGACAACTTTCTCAGACTATCCAAAATGTCACATATTTTATTAATTTAGTTTATTTATTAATTCAGTTTTCCTCCAGAGTTACCATAGTTATATAAAAAAAATAACATTTTTGAGCCCTCCACGCTAGATCCGCCGACCACCAACAGAGCCTGTGTGATAAGGATTTGATGGAGCATGCACACACACATAACAAAACAGTCAGNAGAAACAAATGAAAGATGACTGAATGCGACATTGTGGTAATATATCACATCTGCCGAGTCTGGACAGTTTGTATGATACACACAAATAAAATGTTTGAAATTGGTGTACCTGATGGCCGTATCAAGAACACCTCAGGACACAAGGGCTTGATTTACACACTGCTTNGTGGATATGGGCAACATCCCCACTTTTCAATCTCCCTGATNCTCCCTGTAAATTTGGACCCATATCTGTCCAATCTCAAAAATGAAGGTGAAGTAACTAACCCAGCCATGCTTGTATAGACATTGCAATTTGTAGTTGTGTTCTAATCTTTCTTCTAACATGAATGGATTACTCCCAATTCTTGACAGATTTGATTGCATTCAGCAAAACACACTTTTTCTTTATGAGCAGCATTTCACAATAAATGATTTCAACTTCCAAAAGTCCATTACTTATTTCTAATTGTGCTGGATTTTCCTGCCTAACCCAGCAGAATGTCATATTTGAATAACATAACAACTACACATGAGATTCAGTGTCACGCACACACACTACACCAAATTGACAGCTGATCTGACATTGTCATCACCATAACCATATGCTTAAAATAATTGATACTCCATACGCATTGGTAATGTACACACGCATCTAATGACATAGGTGTGTCCCCAGCTTTAGAACTGCAGGCCAATGTGGAGTTTATATCTCAGGCATACCTATTAACATTATTACAAACACAAAATATTTCCACATTGTTTATTATTGGCCAGAACCCAATAATGAATGGTGATATTAATANTGAGGATATGTTGCAACATTTTGACTTTTGTATAATGACAACATTTTGGCAATGTACAATGACTATAAATGTTCCTTAACCTGCACGTTACATGCATTGATTATGAACTGTTGATTACTATGTAGCTGAAATAGCATGCAACAGCACCTATGTATTCTTAGATAATTGTTTACATATCTTGATATATTATGATGTTGTGTATTATACAACACANATTTTTTAAATTGTTATGCCCTGCACTAATTACATCATAATATATGTTCTTTGTTAAGAGTTCAGGAAATGTCTGGGTTCCTAATGATAACGCCCAGTACCACTTCATAGTAAACACATTTTTGTATTGGGGTCATCCTGTGGAGCCAGAAGTCAAACATGATGTGACTTTTGAGTCAGGAAGAAAAGAAAACAGGCAATGTAGAGAGGGGGCAGGAAGGGAGAGATGCTATCTACTCTTACAAGATGCCATTTCTATTACAACCGTGCTGGGTAGGGGGGCTATAGGTTANGGGGGTCTTCTAGACAGTGCCATTACGTCAGACCTTAAAGAATTCCTTCTGCAAACAGTCTGATGTGATGTGGTGGAGGATGAAATCACAGCCTGTCAGAAGAATCCCTGAATGCTGAGGAATTGATAAACAGCATCTGGAATACCTTCAGCAAGGGAGGAGATAAGACAGCAATAACTTACACTAAAAATAAAATAAAGAAATATGACTGAGGCCAAAAAGGGAGCTGTGCTTCTTTTTCAAAGTTTCACAATTATACCTCTGTTTACACTGGTGTTTAAGTGGTACATTTTTGTAGCTGGCTCCACAGTATTTATACACAGTCTGGGCCATAAAAAAAACCAACTATACNTCATTGTATCTCTTTGCGTTTATATGTAACACTGACCCGGACCCAGACTTCCAGAACTTTTCGTAACTACAAATGCTCTATGCTTTTGTGGGTTTTGATTACGGAATACTTTCAAACGCCAGGAATCATAATCAAAACCCAAAACGTGGAAAGAGGAGGAAGGATAAACATGTAGTAAGGGCTTGGTTCACTCTCATGTGTGAAGCAATTGCTATTTATATTACAGCCCCAGGCCTATATCTGAAAAAGGCCCACACATACAACCAATCTTCAGTCTCCCACTGAAGTGCACAAGGATGAAGGTCAGTGCTGTGTGCTATGTGTGGTAAAGGTACAGTGCTGTGTACTGTCTGCGCTAAAGGAGGGTAAAGTGCTAGGAGTAGACCCACATATAATTACCAACCCACAAAANACTGGCCACACCCAATGTCATTGGCCACACCCACTCCCATAGGCCCTTTGAAAAAGTTCAGCCCAGGTCCAGGCCCTCACTGCTGTAATTGTGAGTGATAATAAGTGCACCGAGTTGCATTAGAATCCCTGGTGTATCTAGAATTTGACCACTCCCCAGCTTTCACATGGACTTTGCGGAATGATCCTGTCTAATCAATGTTATACATGAGCATTGTTATTTCTATTGCTGAGAATATATAAATGTATATAAAACAAACTACTTTCAATATAAAGTTTTATTNGTGCACAGTAACCACACAAGTGATTGTAACTACATGCTCAATACCTAGATCCTCAGAAAGAGAGTCACTTACAACGCGTGTATTTTCACGCAGATGAAGGCTACATCACAGCATGATTGTGATAAACTAGTTCCTGGAAACGTTTTGGTGGAGGAAGTCTGTTACAGATTACACTCCTGGAGAGCTGCCCCTTCTATGTATTGTAAACGTATTCCTAGATGCATTGTAAGCCCAGTTATACCATTAGAGATGCAGCTCTAACATTTTTACAATGTGGAGTCAGAATTATATAAATCACAGATCACACAAATAAATCAGGACAGTAACCAATTTATAAAAGTATAATTCATACATAAACCAGGGTTGCAGNCTTTTATTTTCTCCCTCAAGGAAGAAACCAAGAGTCGGCAGCATGGGATTGAGGGAGAGAGTGTGANTTATGCAAATCACATGTGAAGCCCTACCACCCCATACACAAATTTGCGACCTCTGACTTTCCTGTGGCTCAGCACTGGATAAGTGTGTATGTTCATACAACTGCTCATAACATACAATGCACCTTTTAGGGTCACATATTTTAACCTGACTGAAAATCTGGTGATCAGACCGCTCCGGCATCTACTTTGTCCAATAAGTCTCAGATTCCGGCAAGATACTTGAGGAATGCTCCAGAGATACTGGGAGAAATGCGCACATTTCAGGAGTCTCCCAGACTTTCTGGGAGACGTTTCCNATAGCAAACAATCAGAATCTAGCTCTCACTTTCCTATTACAACCAGAGAATGTCAGCTAGAATTTGATTGGTTGCTATGGGNAACATCTNTACTTTTCCGTTCCTGCAATTGTTACTAGATCTAGCCTATAGTCCTTTTCTAGTGATGGCTAATAACTGCTGAGGTTAGGGTTAAACCATTTAGCATAATCATCTAAACAAATGATTATTGTAATATAATTAACAATATTTACAATGACAAGACATTTTCATGTTGAAATTTACTGACAAAACNAAAATAAAATGTACACATGAGCAGCCATACATCAGCTCTGGTTATGTTTTCCGTATAACCTGTGCATGCACGGCCATGTGATGTACTGAACAAGTTATCTAGGAATGTGTGGCGCAGAAATGATACAAGAAAAGACCATGTAAACAATCATTGATAAGAACAGGCCGGCTTCAAAAAGATCATTCCTTGGCCTACTCTCNATTCTCTTCTGTAACTTAACATCAAAGAACTTTATGAAGACAGAGAGAGCTGAGCTGTCACGGAATGATGTAAATGGCTCTGTTCAAATATACACAAAGTACAACTATATATTTGACCAATCAGACCAAATATCTGGGCTTCATGACATTAAGACTCAGCTAAACAACAACATAGAAGCAAGCCAGACCGAAAATGCAACGCATTTAATCCAAGTCTGAGAGCAAGCAGCAAACCAATACAAATAATCTAACTCAACATGGTTATATATTATATATAGTATATATTACTAAATTCTGGCTTGTAAGCTCTAACTAATATACAAGTAGGGTCCATTACTAATGTGGCAAGACCTAATATCCCACTCACAGGACGTATATAGCAACAGCTTTCATGTTTGAAATACATAAAAGACTGCACATTATAATAATGATGATTTACAAAGAATATTAACTTAACTTTGGACACTGATCGTTAATAATGGTGTATTGCGTTAATAATGGTATATTGGACATTATACGTAGAAGTGATTAACCAGAATTANCAAATTCATATATTATAAGCAGCTGCAGTTCAGATTCCAGTGTCTACAAGTTGTGACCTTTTGCTGTGGGTCAAAAGGAGATAACCATATAGAAGAAGGCTATGATTTGCCAAGTAAGAATAATACCTTATCTTTATAGCTTTAGGTAAAAATTGGACTACAGCTGTTCATTTGCAGACACGGGTACCCTTAACAGTGTCTCTCCCAACCAAAGGGTAATTGGTTTTCACTAAACTGAAAAATGACTATAATCTCCATTGGTTCCTCTACTGTCTAAATGAAATACTGTAATTCCAATATTCTATAAAAATGAAGGTCTGTAAAAGGTAAGTATACACTTAAAAAGTTTCCAGCATTGTAATATATTTAATAGCTATTACCACTGTTTAAAAGTTCTGAAGAACAAGAGGATTTATACAGTGGTTGAAGTGGTGGTATGGAAAGCTAGGAAAAAATGGAATTGAACAGAAATTCATAGTTTTTCAATGAAATCAGAAGTGACGGTATGTCATACCCCATATACATCCCCACTTCATGCACATACACTAACAAGATTCAGTTTTGTGATTCTCATCTCTCTTTGCTACCTCCCAAGATCTTGCAAAAAAAAACCTAATCGGGTCATTTGGGAGGTNTACAATCTGTTCTTCTGACATCCTTGATAACTAAAAATCCAATCTGATTTATTAGCATCATTGGACCAAACGGCGGCTATCATATGATAGAATTTGTTATTAGAATAAGGAGCTCTCTAGCCTAGACAGTCAATTTATTTTACAGCATATGAAAAGCGCAGCCTGAACAACAATTATATATATAAAAAAAAAAATCAAACAGATTTTAGAGAGAATAGAACTAGTACTACTAGGAGAATAGAACTAGTATTACGGAGGTTAAAAATAATACTGGAGCCTGTACATTTCACTGTACTGTACATTTTCTCTCGTCTGCAGTTTGCAACTGCATGCAATGTCCTAATATAGTAAAAGAAAAAAAGGATTGGATTCCNTTTGATAACTAACAAAAATGTCAAACAATTGTTCTTAGCCTCCTTGGCAGGAACAGAAGTTATCTCTTATGTTGCACTACACACAATGAATGTTTTCTCAGCTCACGTAAAAGGAATTGTACTTTCGGNCAGACGCTTTTCATTAGCATTACATTACACTGGATTGCAGTTTATTAGAATGACATACTTTTTACAGCGTTCTGTAGAGGGCGAGGCAAAGCGAAGCTATAAGGATATCATATTAACATGTTTAAATCGTTGTCATCGTTCACCATGCTGATAACTTTTACAATGTCAGTTCCTGTCCAGATGTTCATTCACAGAGGATTTCTCAGCAGTATTACATCAGCAGGGGATATAGAAATGTTTTTCCCTGTGAAATGACATCATGAGGTCATTGCTTTCAGTGCTAGAAGAGCCCGGCACTATGACATTAGTGCAATTATTTTCTACATCTTGAGCACTTATAGAAGACTGTTCCAATACCACTGGCTCACGCCAATCCCTTTTAATGTGGTGCTTGTATGCTTTTAATCACACATATCCTACAGAATCNGTGTAAATGATATTGAAAGCATACAATCAACAAAACAGACAGTTTTATTCCCTTAATCGGACAAAGCTCAAAATTGATGCGATATTGTTGTAACGGCATATTTCGGCAGTGCTTCTCCAGCAATACCCTGAACAGACTTGCCAGGGTATACAAAGAGGAGCTGGCACACCTCTATGACGAGCCACCATTTCAACCCCCAGCGCAATTCCCCTTATATCAACCCTCTCAGTGGTCTAACCCTAACTTACCCTTTTATAATCCATACCCTCCCCACAACCTATCCCTAACTTTCCCCCTGCCTTTTCACAGCCTAAACGTAACGTACCCTTCTACATACCATGCCCTTCTCCGCCACAGCATAACTTTAAATGCCCCCTTCTTCCCTTGCTTCTGAACCCTGACCCTTTTGGGGTCTCTTAACTATAGGTGTAAAACCATCCAAAATGTGTCCACACCCCTGAANTCCCCCACTCCACAATAGGGGAGACTATAATGGTGTAAAAATGTTCCTCCATTGACTTGCAATCTACATAAACAACCCTTTTATCTTGGATCTTTTTAATTTGGCTGTCTTGTAGGCCTTTCCTTTGTTGCCTGTACTATAGATTTGTATCTGATAAAAAAACTGCATTTGCCAGACTTATNTCTCAGGAAATCTATCAAATAGTAGTGAACATTATGGCAACAAAACTTAATATATGACCTCTTTCTCAAGCAACATGTTTGGTTTAAAGTTTCTAATCATTACAATAATTTCAACCCAAGACACTTTTCTCCCATAAGAACTGATCCAGAATTTGTGAGTAAGGGCAAAGAGGTGTAAGTATAGACCTGGACAAACCCAAACACTGAACTGCAGTGGAGGCAAGTATAAACTGAATTAGAGTTGAAAGGTAACAATTCCTAGCTCAACTCTGATTTACAAATNAAACAATTCTATGCAGTTTGTAAGTTCAGTGAGCAAAATAAGAATTTAAATTCTAATGCAGCCCTAGCTTTGCAGAATAGTTTTGTTCATGTCTACAATAAACAGTGTAAGTTCAACTCTAGATCAGCTTTTTAGTTTATACAATGGAGAAAGTCTTATATGCAGTATTATGCCAACTGTCTGCTCCGAGCTCTTGGGTTTTATAATCCTTTAACGTATGCCTCCCCTTTGCTTCTCAGATCATCACCTGATCTCATGTATGAGCTCCTCCACCACTAACCTCTTTGCACTTAGCCANGCAACATGCACCAGCCACAGTTAGAGGTTCTTCACAATAACTACTGGTTACATGACTGTGCCTATTACTCTGCGACTCAGCTCGAGCTCTTCCCGACTGTCTCTTGTTTCCTTCCTGCACTGTGACCTACCTCAGGAGATTCAGGACAATGCTCTACTAATGTCTGCTTGGGCCACGTGGAAAGCTGTTCGCAAAAAGCTGGAACTTAAACACAATCTTTCTCTTTTTCTTCCCTTTCTGCACAATCCCTCTTTTTAGAATGCTATTGCTGCCTACCCTTTTTGTACGTTTTGAAAAAAAAAATGCTTGTGAAAATAAAATGTTATGGAAAAAAACCCACACACAAATGTTGAATATTACCATTTTTAATACTGATTTATCAATGTGTTAATTTAAATATAGCTCTAGGTATGTTATCAAACTAATGCATTACTGTGGATTTTATGCATCAGGATTCCAATGTTGGCTCCCTTACTTGAAATGACGCACTTCTACTTGCAATGGGCTACAACTAAAAAGTAGATATTTAAATTATGGTCCAATTTACTGTATGTCATTCTGATCAGCTAAGCTTTCTTCTTGTTTGGGTTTACACAACAAAAGTACAAACACACAACAATTCCTCAAAACTACTTTACAGAAAGCTGTACACCACACCCTTTTTGCTTAGTCATGTTTAGCAACATCATGAAAAATAAGGAAGCAAGATATGTGAGCACAAAGACACATTCCCCTGGAACCAAACAGAAATCTGCAGAATCCTCTTACAAATCTCCATACTGAACAACTGATCTTATCAAAACCTGGGACACCAATGAGCACTGATTCAGTCTAAGGAACAGAACATGCTGGAACCATTTAAACATCCGTGAAGCATCCCTGCGCCAAGTACTACATACCAGCCCTACACCTAATCTCATTTCATAAGTTATTTTGTAGATCTAACCGCACAGAAACAAATCTAACAAGTTCAAAAGTTGAACTTTTTTTGTAAGCCGAAAGAACGTCAACAGTGTTTGTGTGAACATTCAAGCAAAGTGTGCAGTGCGTTTCGATCTGATGTAATTACAATTGTCATGCCTAACAAATGGGTGCTAAATGTGTGCTACCAACTCAATGGCAGAGCAGAGTCAGTGCAGCCAGCTCTGCTGTGTCTTTGAGGGCCCCTCGCTACCAGTAAATCGCCTCCCCCCTCCAATCTCCCACTGCCACGAGCAATCAGGCGCTGTGACCACCGGTAGGGATTGGAGGAGGATGCAATTACCAGTGACGGGCTCCGCAAAGCCTAGGGCCGCCTCTGATGTCAAAGTCATTCCATGGACTGTCATGTACAAACGTATACTGTTAGGATCTTTGACAATCTGTTTTGAAGTGTACCTACCAATAATTTTTAATGAAGCAAGGACAAACTCTAGGTGAGTACCATGGGGAATGTAGCTTTGTTTATGTTTCCTTTCTAGACAATTCTTATTTTGAGCATCTCTCTTGTTGGATTTCCCAGGCTGATTCTCTGCTACAGAAAAATTCGGCTCTTACTCCATTGCCTGACATACCACATTCCACTAACCAAATATGGAGAAAAAGGACTGGGAGAAGACAGGAAGTATTAGAGCTGGGTACTGAAGCATTGCCAGGCTTCCACACCACCCACAGCTGCTTGTGATTGGAAGCCTTTCAACCAGTCTCCGTGTAATTCAATAACAATAAGATGAATGTATAAATAAGGTAACCAGTTTTACTATGGACGGTCAAGCACCGTGATATGGAACATTCACACATGGGTGGGGGTTACATGAAGTGACACACAGAAAAGGACCAAACTAAACCAGAAGCTTGGACAAAAGGCTGAAAAAAAGTTGTCTACTAAACAAAACCCACAAAAAATCCTAACAAATTGGTGTTAAATAGTTGAACACAGCCCCAATAGTCACTGATGATCTAAGATTACAATCAATCAGGCTTGATCAAGGAGTTGCAGTGATTCATCCAGCATGACTCACTGAAGAATTTGCTATTCATTGCTTTAATAATTGCCCGTGACTGCATATCTTTAACATCTGGAAAGGTTTGCTGGGGAGGTGCTGTATGTACATACATAGTAAGAACTAAAAAGGACATAACTGTGTTCCTGAGGATCTTCATTCTGTGTGATTGGTCCACTACCAGTTACTGTACAACTATGTTTTATGAGACAATCAGAGTCTTTTCAAAGATTCCCCATCTTTCTGCTTATATATTCCCCAAGGATTAGGAAAGTTGAAAATGACTTTGACAGGACTAGCTGTAGCTCCTTAGGCTTTCTTAGGCTTGGGCAGACAGCCAACAAGCTATTCTGGAACAGACTCCCTATCCCCTACAGATAACTTCTGTGGAACACGTCTCAATAGAAGAAAGACAAAAGCTGGCCATACATTATAAGATAAATTGTTCCAATCGAAAGATTTTTCAAAAGCGGGCAAAACCATGTTGAATTGCAGGGGGGGGGTAAATTGAATTAATTGCAATCTGTATTACAGGTGAGAGATGATGTTTCCAGCACAAGTCTAATAACAGTGTAACAGTAACACTGGTCAGTATCTGTGTGCAACAATAAAGTATTCTCCCTGCATGCAAACATTAACATTCATTTACCCCCCCCCCTGCAGTTTAACATGGTTTTACCCACTCTTGAAAAATCTTTTAATTGGAACAATTTATCTTATAGTGTATGGCCAGCTAAAGTGCAGTAAAGTTGTAGACACATAGTAAATACATTCTAAAAGCCTCTGAAGCCATAAAGGACAGGCACTTCAAATGCCACTGCGCTTGGAGCTCCAATAACCCCCGGATCTTGCCTTTTGATGATCAGGTGATCACCCTACCTTAATAATTGGGATGGAGCTGGATAATAGGGAGGCCACTTAACACGACCTAACTATGGACCAGATTCAGACCTTGTTGCAAACCCTATCCTAATGGAGGTCTAAACTGTGTGAAAGGGGAGTGAATTCCCCTCTTAAAAACAGTGTGGAAAAAACCTACCTAACTTTACCAGTGCAGATGACTAAACTGCTGCCCCTTTGTATTTATTTGAATGGCTAACCCTGTGTACAGTGTTAAAATTAGCCATGCGTATGTAATTGCCCTGCCTGCCATACAGTTCTGTATGTTTTATTTTTGTATCGTTATATCTAGAACATGTGTGCACAGATGTTACAAGTTAGGGAACATACTCACGCTAATTGCGTAAGACCCCTTAAGGAAGCAGAGAGGAAGGGTTCGGAAGGGAGTGGCCTACACAAATGGGTGAAGCTTGGTTCCAAAAAAGTATAGCTGGTACGTAAAAGCAAAGGCTTATCAAAGTTGTTGGAGTTTAGAAGGGGAAAAATAGCCTGTATACCATACAGTTATATACCAGCTCACTTTGAACACTGTAACAAATAACATTTACAACGGTCACTGTCAAAATAGTGGGTTATGTTTCCGCCTCTTGCATATATCACAGTAAAATGGTCGACTAAACTTTCACTGAAAGGAGATTTTGGCAGACTTTTAAACTCCTTCCTAGTAAGTGTATGCAAATTACAATTCCCATTGCCAAAGCAGTAACTTCTATGTTATGGCTGTCTCAAACGTTTCATTGTTTCCAAATGTAATGAACACGCTCATTTGCGAAATGTCAGTCTCCCAAATCTAGATAAGCAATAGTAATTCACAGAGTGAGGAGAAAGCTGCTAGACTAAAAGACCATAAAATAATAATAGGACCAGGGTGAAAAGCATTGCCATCATGCATTGCCATGTTACAGCATTTATAATTATACCACGCCTGAGGTCCAATGGAGCCATTCAGATTGCTCCACAGACCTGGGAGAGTCAGAACAGCTTACAATTGCTGACCACACAATATAAATGAGTAAGGGCAATAGGGCAAGCCCTAAATATAACTATACAACCAAGCAGAAATATGAGGAGGTACCTAACAAGAGCAAGCTAATTAACCAACCAACTGGACAAACCATCATAGGAGAAATAGGCAGGAGGATCCACCCTCCCCGACCAAACAGCAGTGATCAACTAACAGTCAGAAATATCCACTGGGGGTCACTAACAAGTCCATACGGAAAAGAAAATACAATTTATATAGAAATAAGTGCATGGTAGGCAATTCAGGAGTGATCCACCATTACAATATAGCCTTTTTGGCCGCAGCGCTAACCATCACGTGCCTCCCTCCCCTAGGAACCCTCTGTCCTGGATATTACCTCAAAACAGGTGTGATTCCACCAAAACCCGGACCATCAACCAGAATCACCGCATCAGTGGGCAGTCCCAGAGACAGTGGTACATATGAGCATCAAGTTGAGCACATTTGGGACATGCTGAGGTATCCCTAAAGCCCATGGCACATAAACGCTGAGGTGAGTAGTACGCATAGTGGGAAATTTTGTATAGCATTTCCCTATATTAGCTAGACATTTTATAGGCGGAAACCAAACCCTTCACCAAGGCTTCAACCTCCAGGCCCAGGATATGCTCCGTCCACCTACGTAGCACAGTGTGGAACGTGGCAGGATCTAAGTACTGCCTCAAAAACCTATAATGTATTGTGATCGCATTACGGGAAGGAGGAGTTTTAAGTAACAGAATGTCGAGAGGGTTGTGCCAATCCAGATCCTGGAGATTACGTAAAGATCTCGCTAAATAATATTGGGCCAGTAGGGAAGCCAGAGGATAGCGTACCATGAATTGAAATTTGTCTCTTGCCTGGGCAAACGTAAGTGGGCGATGCATTCTCCTGTGAGAGGCCCAAGTTTGACCCTGGAATAACCCTTCTTTTTAACCGGGTCGAGGACCAAAGTATAACCCGGGAATCTCCAGAAGTTGCCAGGTGTTTAAATTGCCAGGTGATTGGTGGTAATCTGAACGGGTGTGAGTGATTGCTAAAGCTGTATTAAGGACTATGATAAGGAGCTGGAAGACTAATGCTAATAAGAATATTTTTCAGACCAATCATTTTACAAACAAATTCACTTTCACTGACTTTTTGACTAGGAGACATGCATACATATATTCCTTATTAAAATAAAAAGGTGAGCTATATTTAATACACTTGGCATCTTTCCAACAAGTTAGATGATGTTACTTTGCAAAAATGCAAAATAACCCCCCCCCTCCAAAAAAAATAACCTGTCGGCACAAGAAGTAGGGAAGAGGAAAACATGTGGATCAACAAAAGAATTATAGTAACATTTATACTCACCACATCAGGCAAGATTATGATTTTTTTAAATTGCTTTTTATCTTTCATCTACCCTATTTACAACCACTTTACTTAGACAAACTTGTACGCTTTATTTTTCCTTATTAAACGTACCTTCATTTCTGCAACAGATACCTCCTTTCACACCAAAACTTGGAATAATCCAGCTTGTGTGCTGATGTGAATGGATCAACCCGCATAGTGTGCCCAAAACCCTCAAAAAGGGTTATTCCAGTGAGAAAAGTCAACAAAATATTTAACTCTTAATTCTATTAAAAGCATCAGAATCGTCGCTCGCAGCCTCTGTGGACATGGGTCCAGTGTAAAAGCGATGGCCCGGGATTTACCTGGTATATGACTCTTCTGGATAATACGAAGCACTGAGCACTTTTACCATACATCTGGCTGCTCCATTGTGTGATATATAACACTTTCCAATAATTAACAACCTGTGTGTTATAGATTTGCAAGCACTATCCACTATGTCTGTTTGTGAATATGTTTTTTTACACAAATTGTTTGAGTGTTACATAATATTCTGGCACTATAGAGAAACCTATTAATAAATAAATAAATTGTATGCCAAAGCTTCCAAAAGACTGTGAGCACTGTGTAAAAAGCTTTCTATTCCTTTATAATGACTGCTTGCAACACAAACATTTTAAATTAAATAAGCTAGAACAAAATGAGTCTGGATGTTCATGGAAAAAACTATTTACTTGGCTGATGCAAACTTTTTTGACATGTGGAACTCAAATCACAATACACATGTGCAAAACGCCAGTATTATAGTTATAACACTCTATTCCAGCTGCTGTCCAATGTATGTAAATTAATTGTGATTAGTTTGCATTGTAATCAGTGTTTATTATGGTAGTATAACATAGAAAACAGTAAATGGCAAGTTAAACAGTCATGAAAAAACAATAAAAACAATAAAACCAAACATTGTAAATCCTTATGATGCAGATACAAGAGGCAAAAAAGAAATACAAAAAAATACAACTTAGAAGTAACTTCTATAAGTCACTGATACTAGTGAATTAAACATTCACGTTTAAAGTTAAATGTGTAATACCACACCCATATTGAAGAACATGGTTTAAGGCAATATACCTCTCTCTAGTGCCCTCTATTGGCACCAAACCACAAACAACATTATTACAGTTAACTGTTTCTATAGGCCAGATTTACCCAGCTACATCTGGCAAACAAACTATTTTTTCAGTGTAATTGTTACTTATTGTCCATCTGCAAGAATAAATGGCCAAGTTACTGCAATAAGAAAGAAGTTGTAGATAAGGAGTCAGGATGGGAAGTCAAAAATACATTTAAAAGCTGGATGGCTGCAAGTACGACATGTAGTATATTATTGTTGATATTTAATAACAGGTTTTTATATAGCGACATCAGATTATGTAGTGATGTACAACTTCAACGATGATTAAGGACATGACAGGGTG
Source organism: Platyplectrum ornatum (assembly GCA_016617825.1). Taxonomy (NCBI): domain Eukaryota; kingdom Metazoa; phylum Chordata; class Amphibia; order Anura; family Limnodynastidae; genus Platyplectrum; species Platyplectrum ornatum. The sequence continues at coordinate 21,681 of JABWIB010001209.1, forward strand.
GTAACAGATGGAATGGGTGGGTAAGAGGGCCCTGCAAGCAAGATTACACTCCATATGAGACACAGACTAGTAGACTAGTAGACCAGATTAACAATGGGGCGCATGGGACTATAGCCCCAGGCCTTCATTTGAAAAAGGCCCACACAAACAGCCACAATCTTCACACCTTCTATTGAAATGCATAAGGATGAATGTGAGACATCCACCCTCCTGCACAGCAACACAGCAGTGCCATGTACTAAGTGTGATAAGGGAGGGTACAGTTTGATGAAGTGTAATGAATAGACCCACATATAATTTACCACCTCACACAACACTGGTCACACCCACTGGAATGGGCCCTCAAAAAATGTTTAGCCCCAGGTCCATGTTGTCTTTAATCCGGCCCTGAAGCTAGATATGTGAACTTGTATAATTCTCATCAAATTCATTGTTTGTCCAACCAGTTAATGGGATGTTAAATACTGTCCCATCTCTTGTTTCATGCAATTAAGATGCTGTGTTAATGTCAAAAGATGATTAGACATGTGCAAACTACCTGACCGATGTAGAAGTGCGTTTTTTTCTCCGGTGCACTATGTAAACATATGTACCGAGGGACACAATCCTTTCAGCACACATCTGTAGTTTTATTGGCAAGGTATGTACGCCTGTAACCGCTGTCTCCAGTAGGATTGTGTAAACAGACTGGTTCGGAAGTTGAATCCCCAAAAAATTGTACTCATCTTAAGAATTATCCTATGCACTCCCATTTCCCACACACTTTTACCAAATCTCTGGATAGTCTTGCTCAAAGCAAAATATAGCATAAAAAGTCTCATACCCTACAAATGTCTCATGTCTCCCCCCCCTTTCATATCATAATATTATTATTAATAATAATAAATAATAAAAATGGGTTAGCAGCTTATTGGATGCACAGATCTGCAATGTAGCAGCCAGAATACAGTGAATGACATCTCTCATGCAGCTCTCACCTTGCTATGATGTGGACGAAGGATTTTCAAATCCTGTTGTAAAACGTTCAGCTCCTGCATTATCTCTGGTGCCTCCTCCCGTAAGAAGTTTAATTTTTTGCTCAAGACTTGAAGCTGATCTTCTCTCTAACCATAACAAGATAGGCAGCAAGTTCTTTATGTTGGAAAATAAATACAGTATACAAATACCTGCATACACCATCTGTATTGGTAAGTTCTACTATTAGAGTAAGGATAGGGTGTGTGTGTGTGTGTATGTATATATATATATATTTATATATATTTATATATACATACATATACATACACACACACCCTATCCTTACTCTAATAGTAGTACTTACCTATACAGATGGTGTGTTTGTGTATATATATATATATATATATATATATATATATATATATATATATATATACACACACACACACACACACATGTACAAACACACAAACACCATGGGTAAATTTAAACAGCAGAAATGGAAATGTAACCAATAGCAACCAATCATATTCTCTAGTATGTAATACAGAAGTAAGCTCTAGAACAGGGGTAGGGAACCTGCGGCTCTCCAGGTGTTGTCAANCTACAAGTCCCAGCATGCTTTACCTGCATAGACATAGTAGATACCAGGGCAAAGCATGCTGGGACTTGTAGTTTGACAACACCTGGAGAGCCGCAGGTTCCCTACCCCTGCTCTAGAATGTCATTGGTTGCTATGAGCAAAATCTCCACTTTTCCTTTTCTGCAGTTCAGGATATAGTTCTATCATTTAGTCATTGCCACTTTTGCCGTGAAATTATGATACACTGTCCTGTGCAATTAAACTAAACTGCAAAACAAGAACAAAATGAACCTTTACCTTTTTCTTAGTATTGGAATTAGCTTTACTGTTAAGACTTAGTGTTTCCTTATTTCTTGGTTTGGTGTCAGCAAGCAGGCTCCTGCCAACCTTGGTCTTGTGAGCACTTTGTCTTATGGGGTTCCTGTAAAGTTACATATCAAAAGATATATATATATATATATATATATATATATATATATATATATATATATATATATATATACACACACACACATAAAGGAAAACCACATCTAATACATCTGTTTATTACAGTGCTGTGTGAGGAATAGGTGATTTTTCAAACCTGAATGGCTATGTAAACAATGTAATTGTTGCTTACCAACCATTTACATCACATTTTTTATGAATGAATGATCTATCCGGATTCAGTGTGAATGGCGTTGACCCGAGAATTTATCCAAAATACTGTGAAATTATCGATCAACACTGCAGTCTTGATGGGGGTAGAACATCTGGGCCTAAATTTACTAAACTGCTCATATTCTGCAGTAAGGCCAGTATCTCCACATTTCCAGTCCTGCAGTTTAGTAAATATAGGCCGCTGAATGCTCTGAACCTCAGGAAATACACAGATTCAAAACTCGGGAATACCCTGGGTTAGCATAGTGAACACAGTATTTGTGATGTGTTTTTAAGCAGACTAACAATATCGAACAGATGCTGGGATTGGTGAAGAGCCTATGCTAAGATCCTAGGCCTTTTTCGGTTTTATAAGTAAAGCAATATATGTCATTTTTTTTGTGGTGGCAAGCTGCTAAATGGTACTACTAAAACTTCTCCACAAATAATTAGTAGTAGTAGTACCACATCCAGACCTTATAATGGTAGGCGAATTACATACGCTACATACATAAGTTACCTATCAATGAGCAGGTCTCCTATGTGTGCAAGTACTGTAGGTGCATTTCCAACGCAGTAGCTCACATACTGAATATGCTAAAAAGTTTGGATCTTACACTATGGATCATCTTCATACTTCAAAGTAAAAGTGTAAAGTCTGAGTAAAACCATATTGAATTGCAGGGGATGTAAATTGCATCTGTTGGATACAGTATTAGAGTTGAAAAACAATGTTTCTAGCCCAAGTCTAATAACAGTGTAACAGTAGCACTGGTCAATATTGGTGTGTAATAAGCAAAAGCAAAGTGTTCTCCCTGCATGCATAGAATAACATTAATTTTACTTCCCCTGAAATTCATCATGGTATTAACCAGCTGTAACATTACACTTTTACTTTGAAGTCTAGGTCTGGTCCTATGTTATTACCTGTGTGTTGCACTTCTATTTATTTTGCAGCAAATAACAGCATTTGTTTTATACTTGCTTTACTATACAAATCAATGGGTTTTAATTAAGTTAAAGTTTCTGGTGAGTAAAGAGTTAAATCCCTTTTTTGTTCTTTTTACTATTTTGCTATTTAGAACTATTGGTTCTCAACTTTAATATTATTTGCAACAGATAGTAATAGATTAACACTTGGGGAATACATGTTTGATCCCAGGTGTTTCCTCTGGAACTGGTAAGATATTAGACATAAGGAAACAATGCATGAATAAGTACAGGTATTGCCAGAGGAGAGGAATTTTCCTGTGTTGACTAATTGTTCGCCTTGGAATGAGTTTATGACATAGTAGTTGTCAGTTCTTACCTGTGCACTGCTGCCTGCTGAGTGAATACTGATAGAAGCTCAGCCGCTTCCTTAGAGAGAGATTTACATTCATTCCGTAACTCTATGCTCTCTTTCCAGAGGAGCTCGGCTTCAGCTAACATAGGGAAAGCAAAGACACAGTGTGAACAAATCAAGAAAATACAACTGAATGATTTTAGTCACAACATTGTGTGTTGAGAAATGATCCGTTCTATTATACATCATGAATGTCATCATTGTGATAGACAGCGGCAGACTGGAGCAAACATAGGGTTTTAAAGGGGTACTTATTTTGCCACCCAAGAGAGAATGACCAAGCAACTGGTTATCAAGGGTTGTCTGCTTTCAATGTTAGGTGCTTGTTGAATCCAGCTCCCTCTTCAGGATCAGAGCGGCATAAACAAACATTCCTCCTTACTGTTTCTAAAGTCTATAGAAGGACTGTCCACCTATATAGATGCACAAAAGATTGTCTCAGGAGAGTGACCAGAAGACATCTACAAGTAGACCCGAATTCTCATACACCCAACTACTAGCCTCAGGGGGCTTACGCCCCTCCCTCCTTATTTCCCTATATAACTGATGGCTAGACCAGCCTAAGTTATTAGTAGAATGCAAAGCCTCTGGGAAAACAAAACAAAGGGTTTTAGTTTATAGACCCAGTATTAATGATACAATATAGCATATATGTATATAGGTTAGCCAATAAAGGTATAACTCCTATAATACTTTTGTCTTTTTTTAACCCAAGAGTATTATTTTTGGCAATGGAGTAGTCCCATTAACCCTATTGTTAATACAACCCTGGCTAGGTGGCTATAAATCAGGTATTAGTTTTGTAAAGTAAATTCAATATAACATATCTCTAGCTGATAGGTGGGGTCCTAATAATTGTTCACCTTTTTATGTATACTACTACCTTCCACGCTGACCTCTACTTGCTGTGCTAGAAAATATCAATTTCATATAAGCAGAATTGTGTGTTCTACAGCTTAACACAAAACTAAACAAATGAAATTTGTTTTTATACAACATTACTTAAAAATGACCTACTACAGTACCAGCCTAGCCAACAACCAAAGTGCAGCTTTCCATTGGTCCGCAGTTTCCTAGCTCCTTACAGCGTAACCATGGAAGTATCACAGTTGTGAGGAATATAATAGGAGGGGGAGAAGGTGCTTATTACAAATGACAGCACTCCTTTTCCACAATCCTTACTGGGTCATCCAGCAGAGAGATTTCTGGAGGATTATTCTGAGAAAGGCATTGTACAGGAATTCTTCGCCTCATAAGGAAGAGTGTTCAAAGGAGATGTCAGCCTCCGTTCCCGGGAGGGGAGGCTGAGAGCATGTGTTTACAGTAAGAGGTCTGACTGGAGACCTTTAGCTATTCCAGCATTCCACAAGAACAGTCAGGATTTACAATGAACAATTACACCAGATTACACCAGAAATTATTCCATGACTTCTCCTATTCTTACTTTACATGAACACATTTCCCAAATGCAAACCTGAGGCTTTTGTGACACTGAACCTATGCGATAAATAGGACGATAGATATGCGATCGACAGAACAATAGATATGGGATAGATAGATAGAACTGCTAGAAGGCAGAAGCAGTGCAAAAGGTTTATAAGTGCAGAAGGTTAAGAGTAAGGGACTGATTCAATCCAATGTGAAGAGGGGAAAAAGAGTGAAGTGCGCTTTTTCCCTGTCTATTACGGGACTGAAAATTAGCTTTGAGTCCCAAAGTAAAAAGGGCCATATTTCCTACTTTACACTATTAGCGTAAGGGAAAAAATTTGCGGCCATAAGGTATTGAATCGCACCAAAGTGCCTCTGGTGTCTTTTCAGTGTGGGTCCACTCACTGTAGCCAGGGAGTATATAGAGCATATCTGTTTAGACTGTATATACACACAAAACAAGCATATAGTATAATTTATGATCTGTGATTCTTATGCACAATTCCAAGAACATGCTGTTCGAATAATAACATGCGAGAAGATGAACCACAGAAATTCAGACATTTTTGGAATTATCTGGATTCCAAAAACGTGATCCCTACTTCTGGTAATACCAGAGAGAGCTCATCACTCCTCAATAGTATAGTGACTCAATCAGCAACATTTACTCATAATTGTCCTTTTCTTGCACATAGGACCATAATAAAACAGCACTTTAAGATTTACAGATGTGATCTCTATGGGTGTTTAGCGTATAATATAATACTTACCCTGTAGGTGTGAGGATCTGCAGTCAGCAGCGTGGGCTTTCTCCAGGATAGATAGGATCTTTTCTTCTAGATCTGAATGTAGGGAACTCATTTCAGCAGATGGCTCAGAGAAGACTGTTTCACGCAGAGACTTCACATTAGCCTTTAGAAGAATAGAAAGATTTATTAACAAAGAATAATAGAGAATTACTAATTATCACTCACCGTGCATGATAACTGTGGTCACATAACTATAGACACTTTGTAACTTTGTAATGCTGGAAATGAAAATAAATCTGGTGCATTTTAGGTTATTTCTAAGTGCCATTTCAAATCACATTCCAATTTTTCTTAATACTATATTTCATTTGTAGTAACACTGGGCCAGATTCAGACTTAAGCAAAACCAGTGTTCAGGCAACAATTTCCACAACTCCCACCATACACCCCATACAGACCAATCTGCACATACATACATACATACATACATGAGACCACTCCGCCCATACATACATACATACATACATACATACTTACAGGGAAAGCCAGCCCATACTGTACATTTTACATCACTTCGCCAGCCCCCATGCGATCTGGATCTGGCCCGCTATTAAACTATAAAAGGTGTATGTTTACAGATCCAGATTTCATTGAAAAGAGCAATTCTGCAATCAGAATCTTTACGGACTATTTTGCACATCTGGGCCCATATTTACTAAATTGCAGGAGTGTAAAAGTGGAGATTTACCCATAGCAAACAATCACATTCTACCTCTCTTAAATACTAGAGAGAGAATGTCAGCTAGAATCTGATCTGAAGTCATAAAAAGATAAAATACGGATGTGTCCATGGTGAGCTTGGACATTGAAGAACATATTGGATTACATCCAGAGTTTGAGTTATACATGGGCACTGGAGTCCGATTCATTTTATACTTTGCATGTAGGGAAAATACTTTGCTTCTTATTGGAAAGCAATGTGAACATTCAACAGTGACGCTTCTATAGTCATGTATTCATGGTGCAGAGGACCTTGTTTCTAAGTCTGTCCTATATTACACAGTGTAACATCTGTATACACTATGTAAAGTTGATCAGTTGTGGCCACTTCTCTCCCCTTATTGTAAAACAATCAAATATATTTATTGCTAATTCATTTATGTCCTGCACAACATAAATGGCTTCTATTCACTTCTATATGGACGGGGTGACCAGAAACTGAACAGAATGGTGGATAGACCTGGCACTGGACACAAGGGGTCTGCAGGGACTGCACCTAATACAGCTATGTATTTATATGTGTACCTTTACAACTTGAGCAATTGCCTTACATAGACAAGTACATAAGCAAAAATCACAAAAAAGTGGCAGCACAAGGACAAAGTCAAAAGAAAAGTACAATACACTTTTGTTTTTTAACACGATGCAGAAATTATGTTTGACCTTATAATTAGATGATTAGTAAAAATAATAAGTATAGTGTATTGGTGAGAGCGTGAAGGGAGAAGAGAAAGAAAAGAAAGCAGTCACAGAAGATAAGCATATATTGGTTATATAACTAAGGCTAATAGTTACACTGATTCAAATACAACACCACTGCATATTTGTACACAACTATAATCACATATGGGGGCATATAGTCTTCTGCACTATCAGATTGCTGGACAGAAATGTATACATGCATGTGGGAGTGGTCAAAACGTGACTGCAATAATGATTGTCCAATCAACAGCTGAACTTTGGATTTGCCTTATAAGTGATGTTATCAAAAGAAATTATTTAAAAAATCATTTTTAGCAATAGTTTTATCGTTTTTATTCAGAATTAGATGGGGTACAACTAATATTTCATTCAGCCCCCAAAATACATTATTAAATGTCTTCTGCCACAGTTCCCATGGTACAATAGGTTGAAAAACCACTATTTAGTCTATAAAGTATTATGTTGGCTTTAATTATATATTAGGTATGTTTAAATAAATCATTTGATTTTGCATTACCAAAATAATGAAAACTGTAGAAGGCACTCTTCAAATATTTACACCAATCACTGGTAAACATTTACAGGCACAAAGGGGTATTTGATAAACATTTAAATTATTTAGGAGTGAAATCATGGCATTCAATGGAAAGTAACATTTAGAATTGTGTCTAAAGGACAAAAGGGGATTTCATTTTTCAAAATCTACAGATATCCATATCATAAATTTTAAAAGTGCAGTGTAGAGTTTATCAATTCATAGAATGAACTGCTACAGGTACAGGTCTGTGAGGAAATGACACCACCCAGTAATATATTTAGCTCCTACATCATTCTCTGTCCCAGTGATGTTTACAATCTACGTTCTCTACCATATAGACACACAAGACTATATCTGCCCCTAACTATATTCAAACCGCTCAACTCCACACAAACCCCCACCCCCTTTTGGACGTGGTTATCAGGGCAAAATGTTAGTTTTGCCCTGATAATTTTAAAAAAACTCTAATACCTACCAGTTTGTCCATTTAACAGAGAGATTGTCCTGATGAACTCAGGAAAGTTGGGAATTACAAAAGACTGGTAATCACTGAGCACACACTAATGTACACGTTATAATATAAGCTGTGCGGCCTATCTGTGTGACAGAACTCCATACCAGGATCAGAAGGCCTGGCAATGGGTTATGCTGGACGGCCTCTGCAATCATGTTCTGTTGGTGGACACCAGGGAGCTTTAGGAGGGAGGTGTTTTTCTCTATAACGGGAGCCCAGCATTGGCGATTTTCATTTGCACCTCTGTGGATGCACATTCCACTTTATTTAATCTGTCACTATGTTTCTAGAAGGTGAAGGAACTGTGCTCTGTAGCCATATGGTTAAACAAAAAAGACAAACTGGTAATGGGAAGACAGTGTAAATAAGAGAACTGTCAGAAAACCCTTAAACAATTTGCTAGCCTATAAATAAAAGGTGTAAATCCGTCCCATCAGGCAGCAAGTACCTCCAGGGATTTCCCACAAGCCTCTCACTTCTGGATATGACGATAGGGTTTTTGACTTAAGGCAAAGACATTTTTGTGTGTGCGTCACTCGTTTCGCATCTATGTTCTTGCATGTCTATGACCAAACCCAAAACAGAGAAAGATTACTTCTCTCTGGTACAAGAACTAAGTTGACTGAATGAATGTGCTGAATTTAACAAACTGATATGTAGACCGTGGGTGTGATTGGTTGATTTATCTGTTTCAATAGGCCTGCTTCTGGCACTAGAAAGACGATAGAGAGCTACAAAGACAGCTGCACAATGTCCCTGTACACACTGTCTTGTGATCGTCTGCAAACAACTCCAGAAATCTTTGCTGCCTTAATGTTCTGCAATTACATACTCGTCCACAAGGTGGCTATGTATTGACTTATGATTGGGAATTGTTGGCCTTAAGATAATGTGTCAGTGCACACTGAAGTTTTTCTTCAGACATCGGGACATTGTTGATCAGAAAAATAAAGAGCTCCTGAAAATCAAACGACAACAGACTGTCTGAAAACATTCTGCAGCTTTCTTCCTCTATGATCCATCTCCTAAACTTTATTAGTGCTAATATATCAGATATATTAGCACTAATAAAGTTTACAATAGCACATGCACTTTTCTGTTGCAGCTGTGCAATATTTGGAGGTTAAATAACCCTATGGTCAATTCTATAATAGAAGAATCAAACAAAGAGGGATAACAAAGCTATTGTCTGCCTACTTTATCTTTTAATTCACTTAATTCTATTTTTTCGTACTCTTTTCTATCATTGTTTTTAAATATTTCACATACTAAATGTCCATGTATTTTAAAATATAATAAATAAAATGTAATATTTTATTAGATACATATCTGTCATTCACTACTGTACAAAGAAGAATGCATCCAATTTAAAAAGGAACCTCTCCTTTCTCCTTTTTTTCTAGTTGAATAATAACTATAGAGGTCCTGGAAAGCACCACCCCATTACAATGTGGAAAATAAGTTCTGATGAAAGAATTGGGGTATCATAGTAACCTTTGGAATATGACGGAGGGTGTGCGATTTAATCCAATACTGTATTTTTGTTGAAAATATGTCGCCAGATAGATATGTCTCCATACTGTACAATTTAAATGCTCACACCCCAACCCCCCCACCCCCAACACAAATCCATACGCATGGAGTGAAGGCATGTTCCATGGAAACACTTTTGTTTCTGCAACTGCACACATTTATTAGATCAGGCCCCTGGACCTTCTCAGAGCTGCAAACTTTAATAAGGCAGGAAACACTGGGGTAAAACAAGGATTAATTGCAGAGGAGATTAATACTATTTGCAACAAATGAAGTTTGAGTTGAAAGATGATGCTTCCTAGACCAAGTCTAATAACAGTAACGCTGGTCTGTAATAAGCTAAGGCACAGTATTTTATCTGCATGCAAATTCATCATGGTTTTACCCAGGTATAAATTTCCTCTCCTATACCACCAAAAAAATGTATTTTACCCTGGAATTTACCAAAGTCAAAAATAAATAAATAAATACCCATTTTTTTCACTAGGGTCAACCTGGGTTTTTTCCAGGTTGACAAAATTTTCAATGAATGAAGTAGAGTATTGTAACCTATGCTGCAGAAGCTTCATTTATACAGTAGTGCCAGCATTTTACATTAGCAGCATGTGCGCTACTGTATGAATGAGTATAGTTGTGTCACTTGTGTACTATACTCATTCATACAGCGCTGCTAGTGTAACATGCCGGTGCTACTGTATGTTTTAAAGGGAAACCCAGTTTAATCCAGATAAAAACCCTGAATGGGTATCAGTAAAAACCTGGGGTTTTTATTTTTCTTTAATTTCCACATAAAAATAATCCTGTGTCTATGCGCTCATGTGCATAAATGAGTCTTTTTGTTGGTGGAAATGGGGTATAATACGTCTGCATCTGGTCCATTGTTATTATGTTATTTTTCTGTTTTTGAACTTTTTTGGCCCAAAAGCTGTAAATTCTATTAAGTTGATGGAAATAATGAGCATTTCAGCATCTATAGTGATATCTTTGTTCCATAAATTAACATAAATATTTGGACAAAGAATGAACTTTCTCTTCATTTCTGAAAAAAAAAATGCACAAAAGGACTCATTCTACTGAAACCATGTCACTAGCGTATTAATATAAATGTGCAGTGTATGATGAGCTACTCATTGTAGTGCTGTGTATAACTTGTATGGAATTGTGACTGTGGTCCTGGATGCAGAGACTCGCACAGTAGACCAGGTTAGCCATGCTAATCCTGGTGAGGAGGGTACGGTTATAGTATATACAGGGTTCTGCTTCCTTGCGGAAGTCAGTCAGAGCGTAAATGTTAAGGAGGGGTTCTGGATAAGTAAGTGTACAGAAGTCTGTATGAGTTAGTGGAGGGAGAGGGGATTTCAGTTTGAATTTTGCCAGACATACTTAAATATCAGTGTGTATTGGAAATTCATTATCAGTAATGGTCATCATCAGAGGCACATACAGGGGAAGTTTGTAATTCCCTTATAATAGAACCATAAAGATCAAATCAAAAACACCAACATTTGCTGCCTGAAACAAATAGAAACCATGAAACAAGCAAAAAATAACCTGGAAATAGCACTGTTACACTGTTATTAAGCTTATGAAGGAAACACCATCTCTCACCATCCAATACTGTTTCCATCAGACGACATTTACCTTCCCTGCAATTCATCATGGTTTTACCCAGGTGTTACTCTCCTTCATTTTCACATCTGGACCTGGTCCTATACGTGGAGTATATTAGGCCCTGGGAATATCACACTATATAGTTATAGTGTGTATAGTTTGCCATTTCCTGACATATAACATAACCCATAAATATTAAAATGTGTCATCCCCAGGTCTATAATACAGTACTTTTGTGTGCCATTTAAAATGGGCATATTATGAATCTGGACCAGGGCTCGAAGTGGGGGGGTATACGGGGGTATGACATACCGGCACTTCTCCCACTGTTGTAATGGAAAATCTACAAATCTCCATTGACTTCCATTAATTTCTATGTCTCCATACCGTCACTTCTTAATGTCCATACCCCCACTTCTAAATTTCCACTTCGACCACTGATCTGGACATAATACAGAACATAAAGTACATGTGGGGGTATATTATGGGTGTGGGAATGGCATATACTATATGTGAGGTATATTATGGGTCTAGGAATGGCATACTATATACTGTATATAGTGTGCCATTATAAAGTTTGAATATAAACCACATCTAACCTGTAGATCTTTGGAGAGATCTGTTAGGCTTAGCTCTTCACTTCCCAGAGCTTTGTCACTGTCGGGTTGGTCAGTAGAATTTCCAGTTATTAAATTACTATTGTTGTCTGGACTAAGGTCATTGGGTTCTTGACTCTCATGGATCAAAGCGGCTGTTTCATTTTCCAAAAATGGTTTAGTGATGTCATGTGATTTCAGGTTTCCCTCAAAAGCTTGGCCTAGAAGAGATGTCTGTGGCCCAATAAATTCTTCTTCATTACTTGAAGTTAGTGTTGTTCCTGCATGTGCAGTATCGGATACACTCTGATACAGATCTGAGTCTAGGCTCTTGTCGTTGGATTCATTAATTAAAATCTCATGTGACTGATCCAGTTCTTGTAAGATATCTTTGTCAGTGCCCAGGTCTTCCTTATCATTAAGTGGTATATGCTGATCATTTACCCCTTTTTCAGGATCTGAAAGATCTCCCTCCATTCCAATGTTGTGTGAATTTTCCACTGTAGGGCAGTCTGAATCATAGTCTGATCTAAAATCTCCATCTACCACAGAGGACAGTGTTGTTTGTAGATCGCCTGATTGTGCCAGCTGCATATCAGATTCTTTTTTAATGATTTCACAATTCATTTCACAGTTTTTCTGATGCAACGGACCCATTTTTTGTTTAGATTGGTTTTCTGGAGATGTCTCAGAACTTGATGTTTGAAGAATTGTAGCTATCTCGTGTTTATCTATCTTGCTGCTTTTACTCATCAAATCATCTTGCAGAGACTTCATGAGGCACATCTCCATTGCGCAAACATTACTGCTATCGTCTGAATCAATTTCTGAGGAGGTTTGGCTATCTTCTTCCAACAGATCTCCAGCATTCTCCAACTCAGGCTCTTCTAGAACCATATCTAAAACTGGAGGAATGTTCCGTAAGAGTTTGAAAGGTTCTGATCGTGGCCTTTCTTTGTTGATGTGCACATCCAGTAGTTCTTCCTCCCCTTCTTCCTTAATGTCAACCAGTTGCTGTTTACGTAGATGCATTTCAAGCAGATGTAAAACATCAGGGTCTAGTTGATCGGAAACATATTGGTGTCTTTCATTTCTGTGATCAAGGCGATCTCTTGAATGGTCGAAATGAAGGGGACCATCTATGAAATCTTCTTCACTGCTTTCTTCCTTTTCAGAAAGACTCTCCTTTTTAAAGTAACCCAGCTCATGTGAGTCTGTTTCTATTTCATAGTGTGATCCTGACCTTCCACCTTTTAGTGATTGGAGCTCCCTTTTCATCTTACTGGTTCTAGTACCTTCATTTTTTGGTAAATCTAAGTCAGAATGCTTGGTCTGAAAAATAACTGATCGGTTCTTAACCATACTTTCAGTGCTGTGTTTCAATAAGTCCAAGTGTCCTACACCAAATTCTATTTCACTTGTACCTGTTTTAATATTACACTGATTATTGTGTAAGTGCTTGCCATATTTTTTGCCACCTGAATGACCATTCGCAGTATAAGTGGTGTCATTGTAGACATGAGAGTTATTACAGTCCTGGGACATTATTGTTGAGTTTTCATTCTTCATCAGAGCTTTATCTGACAAAGTCAACTCTTCATTAGGCTCCACAGGTATCCTTGAGGCAGATATAGATTGAGCCTTAAAACTTTTAAATTTTAGGCAATCATTTTTGCTTGGCTTTTCACTTTCACCAACAGAAGCAGTGTCCTGTTCCTCTTGATCTATAGTATGGGTACATGGTTTTGTCTCCATAATTATCTCTCCATGTTCATGCTCATCTGGAGATATTTCACCATTCTCCTCAATGTCATCAGTGTTCCTTTTTATGCTGTGATTTTCTGAAGCTTGCTTTGTTTGCTCATTATACAGCTCTCTCCCAGCCTGTCCTTTCCTTTTAACTGAACATTGAGATGAGTCATGTACTGGATTAAGAGTCTCTTTATTTTCCATGTCTTCGGGTTGTATGAAGAACAATTCCTTGTGGTTGTCTGCAATTGACAGGTGATCTTTGATTGATGTACCATCCCCCGATGTTACATGTCTTTGGTTTGTGAAAAAGGATTGTTCAGATGTCTCTTTGTTATTATTAAGAAAGTCTTCTGAATGCAAATTCTCCTCCAGTTTTAACTGGTCATTTGCTGCAGCTTTTCCCACAGCTGATAGATGAGACAAATCACACCCATTTACAATATCTAACAGAAGGCTTTTGGTATAAATATCTTCATCTAGGCCTACTGTTCCTCCATTCATTGACTGATTATTATCTAAAAACATAGGAAAAAAAATAAATCAGCTTTAATATTTCAATATTTAATGAAATAATCAAATAAGATTTAGGAACCGTGCACAAATCACTTGGAACAAGATTTACAAAATTGCTGGAAAGGAAAAGTGGAGCTATGTTGCTTATAGCAACCAAAAAGATTCTAGCTCTCAATTTTCTATTACGTACTAGAGAATGTCAGCTAATATCTAACTGGTTGCTATGCAACATCTCCATTTATATAAAAGGGAACATGGAAGTTGAACATTAACCACGTCTCTTATTCTTCAGATCAGTGGTCAGTTATGTGGAACTATGAAACAATAGTAGAACCCTATTTGTATTCTGTAGGGAATACATATTCTGATATTTCCTCCCTGGAATCAGAATTAGATGGATTTTAATTGCATTGTGGTCAGTGTGAAAATAAGTTTGTGTCACATTAATAAGAGTAATATTCATTTTCCAACCACCAAATTTTCAACCTATCTACATACTCTGCGATGGTCCTGATTACCAACCCAGCACTTTCATAGACCAGATATTCATGGCTTTCCAAAGCCCAGCACTAATCCTAATAGGATTTCACCAGTGGCAGTCAGATAATTCAGTAAAACTGAATTATCCCATTACCATCAGCCTTAAGCTGAATATAAGTGGTGACACCTATAGAAGACTCAATAATATGACGTATATCAGTTATGTGGCAGTCTATATATTACAAAAATATAATATTCTATGAATTCAGTGTGGTACCACCTTCATTTCTGCATGCCATTAACCTGCAAAATGAAACCTCAGGTGCTCTAGAACCAAAACTTCCCGGGAGATTTACATAAACTGTTCCGAGGAGGGGCAGACAATACCTAACAACGAATCATTGAAAATAAATGAATATTAGTCTTTTAGGATCCATAGGCAATTTATAACATTTTTAAACTACTGTGCCTGGATGACAGATTATGATGAAAAGAAAGCATAAAATAAAACGTAAAAGTAACAGAACAAATAAAACATTTTGCCAACATACACATGTAAACAGTTTTACTTAACAATTGTTTTATATAATAATATACTGATACAGAGTGTAAGCGGATAGTATATTTTATGTTTGCCAGTAAAAGGGTTTATAAAACCACTTGCATGTGTCTTTTGATCCGCTGACCAGCATATAAATGTTCATCATAAGTTGTGACCTCTTGGATGTCTTAATATACCCTTATAAGTCATCATCATAGTACTAGAAATCTGTGGTCTAAGAACCTTTACTTTTTGCGTTCTGAAGCACTAGATTAGACTTCAAGTACAATTATTTATTAGAAAGTAAAAAATAAAAATTGGGGAAGACAGGCGCGTCTGCAGGGAAACATTTTACTGCACACCTGTTTTATATGTTTAAATAAAACAAAAGTGTTTGATTTTTAATAAATACAGCTCAAACAGGCTGCCCCTTTTTACCTGCTTCCTATCCAGAGGTGCGTGCTTCAGATAAAACACTTAAACATGCCCCGCTGCATAGACTGGACCCTCACCAGTCCAATGAGTAAAGCTATGCGTTAAATGACACAGAAGGTAACATATAGGGCAAACATTTGCCCTATNAATATGAATCACTGAAAATGCACATTGAATTATGACTCAGTAAAGCTGTCATTAAGATTTACCTTCAAAAGCTGATCCATCATCAATGGTTGCAACACATGCATCCTCCATATGTGCCCTACAAAAAAAGGTACATTTCCTTAAAATATCTGATGACATCTGCTCAAAGGCAAATCATGGAAAAATTGACCATCACTCGAGATAATGATATTTGGTAATCCTGCACAGATAAATGCCAATGGCAATAATATGATGTTTGTAAGCATGCGGCTGTGTTTCTACAGCAAACAAATAAAAAAAATTTATGTTTTACCGTCTATATTTTTGGCCACAAAATACAAAAAAAATTTTATTTTACACAATCACAGCATGTTTGCCACGTAAAATATATTCTTTACATGTTTAAAATATAATAGTTATATTTTTGGCCACATATAATGAAAATATTACTCATAGCAGTATTTTTGTACGTCTATAATAGGCTTAAAAACATTATTTCCCAATTTTAGTGCAACAGAATCCAATGCACTGTACAAGTAAACCCTATAAGCATGTTATTAGCAAACAATTCAGTCATTTCGCTAATACTGAGTATCTTACAAGAAAGCTATGCGAGTTGTAAACGAATGAAGGGCAGTATAAGCCTTCATCTGGAAAGGATAAATACAAAAGACGCAGATTAGTTATCTCAAAGCTAATAGGGAAAAAAAACCCAACAAAAGGAAACAAATCCCCAGATTTTTCCACGCACAGGTTTATGTGTAATTCATTGCATTTAAAAGATCACATTCTAAATGACAGTGTAGAGATTACCTGCAAATCCAGCCCTGTTCTCATCTGAATGCTGGGAGCAATCATAGGCAGCAAACTTTGAATGTTATCGTGCAGACAGGAAGTGTGAAACTAGCATCATTTAGACGTAGGGGGAAGATCTCAATACTGAATGGGGTGGCATGTTTATTGTTCTGTCTTCAAATGCAGCTAATGTGAGATTTCATCTGATTTGAAATAATCTGACCTCATGTGCTGTGGTGCTGCATGCCAGTAATTGGCTTTTGTGATGGCCAGGATGTGGAATGTCACTGGTCATTAGGAAGATCTTTTTCCCTGTACACCCCGCTCACAATGCCTTTGTTTCTGCAGCTAACATTTTCTTCCTGGTAAAAGCTCAGCCCTGCTCCCCACACAGCCTGGACACGTGATGTGCACCCAGGCCTCCAACACAGAAAATGACCTCACTCCTCTCCAACAACAGTAGTCTCTTATCCGCTCAGCCACAGGGTGAGGGCAGCCATTCATAGGATAGGGGTTTCAAATGATTTCTCGTCGGTTGCATAAGCCTGTGCAACATGAGTGAAAATTGTAATTGTAACTATAAAAATTATATTAACGTTTACATACATAAAACAACATAATTTCCAGAATATGCAAATATCTCACACAAGACACTGCAAAAACTCTCATTCATGCATTAATCATCTCCCGAATTAATTATATGGCAACTTTCCTGGGAGACTCACGAATTTCAGGCATTTCTCCCGGAACAACTAGCCCGTGGAGAAATGAAGTGGATCTTTGGAAATTAACGACTTCAAAATAAAGTGGTTTCTCTAATGCTTAGTTACAAGTCACTATACTTAACATGCTCCAGAAATACATAGCTTCTCTCCCAACTTAAATTCACTTAGTTTTCCTCAGTATAAAGCTACTCCGAGGTATCCCTTCAGTTTCATCATTTCAATACGTATATTGGGTATTGTAACATATCCCACTTAATCCATTTCTTTTGACATACTATGCACATTTGCACATTATCTGTTTTCAGGCATGTGTAATCTTTTAGACTCTTGGAAGATCTCACTCTATTTGTATGTAAAGACGCAGTAACACATTGAGGTTACTCTCTATGTTTTATTATAGGTATGTCAGAACATATGCACAAATGGTCCAGACAAATTTCTTTTTTGGGTCATGTAATTTTTTTTTATTCACAAAATAGGTGAATCTGTACCATTTGTTATATTGGATCAGTCACCTTTGACCTGGTGATGTCATCATCCCAAAATAAGGGGTAGACACCTTTTCTTGCTATGTATAATAGTGAGACTAAAGGTGAACATTTACGAGAACGAATGTCATTCTCATGGTGGCCATAGGAAAGGATAGAAAAACCTGTAAAAAAAAATGGAAATAAATTAAATAAAACCATACTAGCATTCCAGCTATGTTCGCTGGGCACGGGAGCGGGTTCAGAACCCTACTTTATTCCCGCACACCTTTACGCATAGGATTGCATGCGTAACTCAGTCCTGGTTGTAGACATTCGATTAAATGACAGTATGGACACACAGTCAGCTTGCATGTGCTAAAGGCAGCTGTCATTCTGGAGTCTGCATC
The DNA here is from genome assembly GCA_016617825.1 of Platyplectrum ornatum. Lineage (NCBI taxonomy): Eukaryota > Metazoa > Chordata > Amphibia > Anura > Limnodynastidae > Platyplectrum > Platyplectrum ornatum. The sequence goes on from JABWIB010001209.1 coordinate 39,921, forward strand.
TAGTCCCAACTTTTAAAAACCGAAGTGGTTTTTTTTGCTCCTTTTATTACGCTTGGAAATAAAAATCTGTCATACAATAAAAGGATCTTGATCCCATCATTACTGATCAATGGGGTTAGGGGTGACACCTTGACTATGGAACAGGGTACATGACAGGGATGCCCTCTATCCAGTCTACTGTTCAACCTTTCCATTGACCCCCCTTTTTCAGAATCCTACAGGCATCGGACTCCTCAGTTATTGCCATCTGCGAGAGGTGGTCAAGATATCTGCATTCGAAGATGACGTACTATTGTATGTCTCTAATCTAAAGACTTCCTTGCCTTACATAACGGACACACTGTGGGCATTTGGCCTGGTATGCAGCTTTGAAAACAAAATGTCTATGTCAATGGCTATGCCGCTGGGTACTGGGCGTGGAGGGCCTAGGTCCCTGGTGGCTAACCTGTGACACTCCAGATGCTGTCAAACTACAAGTCCCATCATACATTGCCAGAAGTTTGGAATGCTGAGTCTTTAGCACAAGCTGGCAAAGCATGATGGGACTTGTAGTTCGACAACATCTGGAGTGTCACAGGTTAGCCATCAGGGGCCTAGGTGGTCCCCCCAATATCGTTTCAGTTGGGCTACGGACCATATTTATTTATTAAAAGCGGCATCAGATAACAATCAATTAGACATGACTGGGTGGTAACAGACAGAATGGATGGGGAAGAGGGCCCTGCTCGCAAGCTTAAATTCTATAGGATATTGGGGATTGATACAAAGGGGTAAGTACTATTATTATACAATGGATGGACCAGCCAGGTTGTATCGTAAAAGTGCTCTGTGCGATCCAGTCACACAGCAGTGTTAGTAGCAGAAACTGTTGGTGAATAGTAGCAGAGTAGTACATGTTTAGTAAGTTGAGGAATACGGTAAGCTTGTCTAAATAGGTGAGTTTTAAGGAAGCCCTTAAAAGTTTGGAGAGTGGAGGATAACCTTAACAAGTGAGGAAAATTATTCTAGAGGGCAGGCGCAGCCCAGGAGAAGTCCTGTAATTGGGATTCAGAGCATTTGTATAGTGTAGAAGAGAGCTGTAGATCCCGTGAATATCTTATAGAACAAGCTATATCTTGAGATGAGTAAGGATATATATGTGGGTGCAGTGTTATTGATGGCTTTGTAGGTTTGAAACTAGATTTTGTATTTAATTCTGTAGAGTACAGGCAACCAGTGTAGAGACTGGCAAAGTGGACTGGCACTAGAAAAGCGTTTAGCAAAGGAGATTAGTTTAGCTGCTACATGTAATATAAATTGTAGGGGGAAGATTTTATACTGTGGGAGGCCAATTAGGAGAGTGTTGCAATAATCGATTCGGAAGATGATTAATGCATGAATGAGTGTTCTTGCAGTGTCTTGTGTGAGGTATTTACGTATTCTGGAAAAGTTTTTTAAACGTATATAACAGTATTTAGAAACAGATGTATGTGTGGAGTAAAGGACAGTTCAGAATTGAGAGTAATGCTGGGTACACATCAGAAAGATCATCTTTCCAATCAACAGATAAATGACCCTCACAGCAGAAATCTGTACTCAACAAAATGCATGTTATGAGAATACACACTGAACTCATTTCTGCAGTGAGGGTCATTTATCTGTTGATTGGAAAGATGATCTTTCTGATGTGTACCCAGCATAACAGACAGAAAATGGTGAGGCCAGGTGGACAGCTTTTATTGGCAGGTGGAAAGATTATTAGTTCTGTTTTTTAAATATTAAGTTTGAGATGGCGGGAGGACATCTAAGATGAAATGGCAGAAAGACATTGAGTTACATGGGCCAACACTGTTTGTGAGAGTTCAGGAGTGGATAGGTATCCACATAGAGATGATACTGAAAACGAAATGACTTTTTTTTAGCTGTCCAAGGGAAGTGGTATGGATAGAGAAGAGCAATGAACCTAAAACTGAGCCTTGTGGTACTCCAACAGACAAGGGAAGTGCAGAGGAGATGGATCCAGAGAAGCGAACCCTGAAAGAGCAATTAGAGACATAGGATATAAACCAGGAGAGAGCTGTGTCCTGAATACCTAGTGATTGTAACATTTGTATGAGTAGTGAATGGTCAACAGTATCAAAAGCAGCAGAGACATCCAGGAGAATTAAGAGAGATTAGTGACCTTTGGATTTAGCGGTAAAAAGATCATTGACTACTCAAGCGAGGGCAGATTCAGTGGAGTATTGGGAACGGAATCCTAACTGGAGAGGATCTAGAAGGTTGTTGTATTGCATGTCTAGGCATTAAACTCACCCGGAATATAGCTACTATTTATAAATTGAATTACCATTCCACTATTGGTGACTTGGCCTCTGCTCTGGAGGGCTGGCGCCTTCTCCCTCTCTCCTTCCTGGGTAGGGTGAGCCTAATAAAGATGGTAGTATTTCCCAGACAATTGTATCTCCTGCATTCACTGCCCTTCTTACTCACTCATCAGTATGTTACTTGGACACATAAATTGTTTCAAAAATTTATATGGCATGACAGGGCCCCCTGAATTAGCCTCTGTAAATTGCAGCAGCCAGTGTTAATTTACCCAATGTGCAGTGGTATAAAAGGGCGGCACTATTACATTATTTAAGGGGCTGGTTGCAAGGTTGGGGAAGCATCATTCCAGTTATGATGGGTCTGCATACTGTTGTAACAATTCACCACAGAGTCAGCTGAGGTACTCTCTACACTTAAGCATAAACCCAGTATTATGGACTCATTCTCACAGTGCTGTTTACGTACATTTTTTTGTATTATATATATATTTGTTGGTAAACATTTTTTCCCTTTTTAACCAGTATTTAATAAAGGTTATTATATTTTAATACTACCATGCTCTCTGTAGATCAAGTGTACACTGCAATTCTACTGTCTGCATACTGTTGGTCATCTAGTGGACAGGAGATTGCGCCATCCACTTACGCATGTCCAGGCGAAAGAAAAATTTCCAGACACAGTTAGCACATAGCACATTTTTCTTTGCTCAACTTGCATGGTGGAATGGAAATTAAACATAAAACCTTGACTATACCATATAGAATTTTTATTTTGGATATGCCGTTTTGAAAAGGACAATAAAATTTGTTATGAAAAGAAAATATTGGTGGATATTAAGAAGCATTTATTGAGATATATATATGCAAATGTATGGAAAACCATGTATAAGGTAGACAAATATATGCAAATTAATAACAGATGATATTATGCATACTGCAAAACAACTTAATTTTACATTCCATAAAAACAGCAGCTCTATACATTATGTCACTTGTCTATAGTATGGTACAGTATGGTATCAGTCAAGGGAGGCTGCCCCCCCCCCCTTAAGCACACAACTGCTGCTCTGTGTAGACTGTGAGCAGTGGATACAATATATCGGTGTGAGAGATGCTGCAGCAGCTCTCTTACTAGAATATTTTGAAGATGATCTTAGCATACACAGAAAAACAGCATCTGCTGCTCTGTGTATAAATGTATTTAATTAAAGATTATTGCCTGTTAATATGCATTCCCTGCTCCTACATGTCAGTCCATACACATGGGTTCAGCCCCTCACTTCAGGGGAAAGAAGACAGACACCGGCACTATAAGACCCCCTGCTGCTCATGCCTCTGTGTCTTTGTCTCTTCAAGCTTAAACGTCTTCCAATGCTCCTGCGTCAAGTGTGTGGCACCAACCCCTGAGAATCCTAGAGGTATTGGCCATGGCTGACGTCGGTTTTAGGGAGGCGACAAGATATTGCTTCTTATGACCAATTTCAAGCATTTTGTCCATAGAATCTTTAAATATATTTACATCCTCTAGGGGCAGAGATTCTTTGGAGACTAGCGAAGAATGCTCACTGGTAATTGATCTTGGCCTTTTAGCAGCTATAGAAGTAATATTAGCCAGATCTTCTTTAATGACAAAGGTGTCACATATTGCCGCCTTAATATGTTTTATAAACACCGCCATGTGGGCGAGAGGCAGATGTTGCTGGCCTGATTTACAGTCCTCGCAAACTGTTCCCGGGTATTTCTCTGGCAGTTGTTTCTAGCAGTGAGTGCAGTCTGCTGATGGACGCTTTTTATGTTTGGGCCCGGGATCTCCCTTATCATTAACGGACTCGGATTAGTAACTAATAGCAAGTTTTTTTTGTTTTTTTTTTACACTGACTCGTTCCCCAATCATAGAAATGGAAGAAAGCCTTATCCAGGTCTCTTAGATAAACTTTTCTCCTCCATACTCCTAGGCACTCAAAAGATGCTTGCAGCAGAGTAGAGAAGGTACAAAGCACGTGCACCTTGATGTGCATACACACACACACAGAGCCCTGAGTGCGCTGAGTTTAAGTGCAGGGGGCGGGTTAGGTGCCCTGGTGATATCACGCCCGTGTTCGTACCGGATTCACTTGGGCACGTCACTAAAACAGCGGCAGAGTCACTGCCCNGGGCCTATGGCGATTCTCCTGCCAGCCGAAAGAGAGGGGGCGGAGCTTAACGCTGTGAGCCTCGGCACGCTGGGATTCTGGAGAAATGCTTCAGCAGAGGGCAGCAAGGCAAGGCCCCTCCTGGGGAGAAGAGCATCATGCATCCTGATTGAACCAATGGGAATGAAGAAAAGACACAGCGGCATGAGCAGCAGGGGGTCTTATAGTGCCAGTGTCTTTCTTCCTTCCCCTGATTGGACTAGAGACGGGCTGAACCCATGTGTATTGACTGACATGGGAGGAGTAGAGGTAAATCTTTTTTTTTTTTTTTTTACTTTCTGGGCAACTAGAAACCACCCCCTGGGGGCACCACTGTAATGGTTTGGGGTTTTGTGGAAAACTACTTATTCAGCCATCTCCCCCTGACAACAGAGTGGCCATTATTTGGGAAGTTGGCACTGGGCCAGAGGGTGGCGAGGGGAGGTAGGCGCTTGCTTATGATGGTCAGTGCTGCCGCTACGATGATCCTACAACAATGGATCATGTACGAATTACTTAAATAAGGCTCTCTCTCTCTCTCTCTCTCTGTTATTCTGAGGTTTTTCCCTTTCTTTTCTTATGTGCGATTTCCCGTCTGTTATTTAATAAATATAATCTTTATTCCTTAGCGCTCATCTAAGTTTATATAATTGTGTATTTCTACTCTCCATATATAATCTCCTCCCTTGCAACAGTCAGCGTCTTTATCTTTCAAGGCCTGAAATTAAATGTCAGTATATTCCAGAACATTTTGCGGTAGGGTAATACTGCGCTGCCATGGAGGAATAAAAGAAACCATATTAATAGGTACTAATCTGTGGTTTCTTCCTCCCCTCCATGGCAGCCTTACTTACGGGTTATACCCAAGCAGTAAAAGAAAGGGGAGGGTTACTAACTAAAGTATATACACTGGGATACTTAGTTAACTACAGCACTAAGGACCCTACGCCCAAAACGGGCATCAGCTGTGGCTAGCACATCTACCTTGTAATGCTTAGTATAGGAGTGTACTGAGGACCAGCCAGGTGCTTTGCACAGTTGTAAGACATATGTGTCTTCTTTATCCGCCCAAGAGGCTGTCATGGACCTGGTGGAGTGAGCCTCAATGCCTATAGGGGGAACTAAGCCCTTACACTTCTGAAATGCAGGTTTTTATCCATCAAGCTAGAGAAGGTTTGGAGGCATTACCCTTAGTTCGACCCTCGTACAACAGAAACAGCTGCTTGGAGCATCTGAGTTCCACCGTATGCTCCAAGTATATACTCAGAGCACTGACTAGATCTAAGGTATGAAATGTTTTCTCCAAGTCATTAGATGGGTTTGGACATAGGGAAGGCATGACTATCTCATGGTTTAGATGAAAATGGGAGATGACATTAGGTAGAAAACTAGGGTTAGTACAAAGAACTACCTCATATTGATGGAGGTTTAAGAAAGGAGGTTCCACCCACAGTGCACAAAAGGCAATTGACAGCAAATTTTTCTACGACTGCGCGTCTCCCGACAAGGGTGGACTCTTGGGAAATCTGTCTCTTGTGAGACTGCAGATTCGTCCTCTGAGTGCACTGACTAATCTGAGAGTGCTATCACTTCTTCCTCGGAGTAGTCACTAACCACCGAGCATGTGCGCTTGGATGATTTGGGTCTCTGGTGATCCTAGGTGAGGAAAGTATCGGCCAGAGAAACTTTTAACATGTTTATAAAGTCTGTCACGTCCCAAGACTTTTTTGATGCGTAGCCCGCAGAGGACGCTAGGAAGGTAGGAGCTCTGTACTGCACATTAGCACCCACAGGAAAGGAAAGAAGACACTGACTGTGGCAAGGGAAGAAGTTATATATGGAGGTGTCTTCTTTCCTACAAGCACCTATCAGGGAGGACATAACCCGGATGTAATGCTGCCAAGGAGGGGAGGAAGAAAGTTTTGTTGCAAAAAAAATAAAAATAAAATAAAAAGCTCTTGCTCCGAGCTTCTGGTAAACATTTAATTAAACCCTCTAGTGCAGGCGTAGGAAAAGTGTGGTTCTCTAGGTGTCGTCAAACTACATGCCCCAGCATGCTTTAAATGCATAAACATAGTTGATACATGACAAAGCATGCTGGGACATGTAGTTTGACAACAACTGAAGAGCCACAATATGCCTACCTAGTACATGACCTTAAGGGGCAACCAAACTCATTATTCAACTTAATGTACATGGTTTTGATGAGCACCACTACTTGCTTGATATGAAAGAGAGATAAATAGTATTTTTTATAGTTAAATCCAAACTTAAGGAAATGCCTAGAAGTCTAGTTTATTATCCAGGCTTACCTTGCTGAAAACAGAAATGCTGAAGGCTAATATAGTCTAATCCTTTAATTAACCATAATGATAATTACCTTTTATAACTGCGATAGATAGGATTTAAACCACACGTTATAAATTACAACATGTCATGTCTATTATATTGTCTTCTCTATTTTTAAATAAGGGTGTTGTCTGCCCAAAAAAACAGGAATAATATAGCATCATTATGTTGTAAATTTAAAAAGTAGACATTTACGTAAATTGCAGCACTTTTTATAGTAAAAGTTTTCCAGGCATCTAAGTGGTGATACTTATGATATTATTATGTAAATATATTCACAGTACTGGCTGTACAAAGCCATAAAATATACCTTTAAATACATTGTTATACTGAGTTACAGTTGTCAAAACTAACTATCAAAGATGATCCACAACAGGACTAAAGCTCCATCTGCTGGCAGACAATGTTTATCATTATTATTCTTTCTATAATTTATAGAATTTGGTGGCAGAGATGTTGTGAGATTTACCTTAAACAACTCATTTCCCCCTGCAACCTATGCTCCTCTACAGACAACAGCTCTGTATTCTGTGATCTTTAAGTATTGCAGAGGTACAGGTACATGACCAGCAATTTTTTTTTAAATCAAGTAATTTTTATTGAAGTTTTCAATCATTACACAAACAACCAAACATCAAAACAATAACAAACAAAACAAAACCCCACATGTATCCCATACAATCCAAATGCAGGAACAAAGCACATCAGGTCAACAATGCACAAAAATCGAGTACAGGAAATATGAGCCAATCCATACGCACAGGCCACCAGCACCCATCAGACCCACATAGAGGCTCAGGCCCAGCAGGAGAAGGCAAAGAAGGGAGGAGGGGCAACGGGGACAGAGCAGAAGGACAAGGCACAGCAAGCCAAACTCTATGGGGTATATTTACTAAGCCGCGAGTTTGCAGTGAGATTGGAAAGTGGAGATGTTGCCCATAGCAACCAATCAGATTCAAGCTCTCAGTTTCATTTTACACACTGGAGAATGAGAACTCGAATCTGATTGGTTGCTATGGGCAACATCTCCACTTTCCAATCTCACTGCAAACTCGCGGCTTAGTAAATATACCCCTATGTATCAGGACCCAAGCCCAGGTGGAATGGAGAACGTAGCCAGGGGGACCAGACACGATAGAAGCGGGCAGGGCAGCCAAGGTCAGCCGAGAGGAACCGTTCATGCGCCAGAGAGTTATTAACCATCTGAAGCCAATCGGCAAGCAGAGGAGGGTCGGGGGCCAGCCAAGTGCGGGCCAAACAGGACTTAGCCCACGCACACAAAGAGAGACAGAAGGTTTGAAGAGAACGAGGAAAGCAGTCATCCAACCCCAGCCCAAACAGACACTTCCCGGGGTCTAGGGGGACAGGAGTAGGCAGGAGAGAATTTAGGCAGCGGAGGACAGAGGACCAGAAAGACTGTACTCTGGGACACGACCAGATTAGATGAAAGAAGTCGCATCCATTACAGCCACACTTGGGGCACAGGGACATGCCCGAGGCATTGAACTTGGCCAGGCAAACAGGAGTAAGATACGCCCGGTGAATAATATACACCTGAACTAGTTGGACCCGTGCGCTGGATGTCAAGCCCTGGGAGCTGCCGAGTAGAGACTCCCACTCCTCATCCGACATGACCAGCAATTTATTACAAGGTCTTCTGTAATGGCTGTAATAAACATAAAAAAGAAATGTAATGGTGTAGGCTATGGGCAGGGGAAAGGAACAGGTGGGTAACAAGTATCCAAAATTGTAGTTTGGAGAAATAAATGTTCCCTGTTTATATGAGAAATAAATCCAGATATGAAATCACAGATGCACTGTGAAGTGTGATAATAAAATAAAGATGCACCTTTCAGCATGTCTGCCAGGAGTGTTGCTAGGTTTCTGGACATCTTTGGTGCGATTCATCTTGGCTTCACCCCTTTTCCCAAGGAAATTATATGAATCTCTACCTTTATAGCTATAATTAATATCCTGCTAGCAAGAATTTACTTACCTATTTCCATAAACTGTCCATTTGCCCTTTGTGATGTTCCCCTAGGTTCAGCGCCCTAGGCAATTGCCCAATAGTAGTACCATGTCTGATACATGTAACATCACTGGCCAGGAAGGTTTTTGGGGAAGAACTGTCCTCCTGTTTATGTTTGCCAAGTTCAAAATTATGCAACATTCATTAGAAGAAGGCTGCCTAGACAATAAGGTCAGTGCATTTTACATATTATGTTGAAACCTGGAAAGGAATTAAAACTACAATCGACATAAAAATAAAGTAGACACTGCAGCATTCTGCAGTATCTTCAAGATACTGTGTTAGTATACACAGCCACAAACATATTATCATGACCATAGTAAGAACATTGCATTGTTTGATTTCACACTGAAGTATAAAGATAAATGTAAAGATCTTGAACAGGCTCTATATTTTCCGCACCTAGGGTTAAGTGTAGCCCATAGTCCGGATCGTACACTCTTGCGATTGTCTGACCACCAATCCTGCACTTTTGTGGGCTTGCGCATTTAAATCTAAGCTGTCACAATCGTTTCAGCAGAGGCTTATGGGAGAGGAAAGTCTGTATGCTCATCGGAAGATCCTCCAACATGGCCCATTCCACCAGGTACAACCATAATAACTAATTGTTGGAAAACCAGGCACAGTATTTTGTACCTTCTGAAAAAAATAACACATCTTGTGAAATTTATTACTACAAATAAACCATAATGTTTGAGGGAATGATTGTCAAGCAAGTTTCTTTAACCAATCAGCAATGAGGAAGTCCTCCAGCCACATCAGAAAACACATTCATTAATTATCTGCTTCTTGTAAGTGTTTACTGAAAACCATTTTCAACGCTCAGCAATGAAGTTGTGTGTAACACTGGCAATACAGATACTGTTCACACACACAGATCTGCCCTTTTAAGTCCCACCCACATGGTTTCATATTATCATCTATTGAGTTTGTTGCTATGCAGTTGTCTAGCAACATGAAAATGCTTGTTGGCTGAAATGTACACAGTTAAAACTTTGGCTGGACTTGAAGTGGCTATAATTTTAAAACACTATTATGAATGATTCATTGATGTATACACATTGCTGTGATGGCAGGAATTCCTGGATCATATTGCATTTGAATATGTAAAACAAATCACGAACCTATTAGAACAGAAGACCTTTTTTGGGCATAAAATAATAAAATAAAAGTGTGAGACAAAATAGACAATAAGTTTCTTTGACTGAGACCATAATTCACCAACTATAACAAAATATATAGTCTTATACATGGGTGGTTACCATAGTAACTGATTCTCAGGAACAGAGATTCTGTACTTGTTGGAATTATTATTATTATTATTATTATTAAGGTTTATTTATTAGGTGCTACAAAGTGTCCGCAGTGCCGTACAATGGGGATTACAGACAGAAAGAATGGGTGGGGAAGAGGAGCCCTGCCCGCAAGCTTACATTCTAAGGGAGATTTGGGGATTTGATACATAGGGGCAATTACACATACACATAGACTAGGGACAATTTAGACAGCTGCCGGTATGTTTTTGGGATGTGGGAGGAAACCATTGCAGACACAGGGAGAAAATACAAACTCCACATAGATAAGGTTCTAGCCAGGAATCGAATTTGCAATCTCAACGATGGAATGGATCCAGTTTTGGAGGGTCTGCATTTACATTGAAATAGGGTGACAAATACCACAGTTATACTTTAAGCCACTTTCATTTGAGCATAGGTTTGCAGAGGATTAATTATATTAATTACTATTATTTGGGTGGTGGGCACTACCTGCAAAACCCTGTACAGCAGGCTTGTCCAACCCGCGGCCCAGCACACCTTTCAATGCGGCCCAACAGTGGGCTGCTAGCTGCCATTCCCAGCAGCTGCCACACAGCGCATTTTGTACTCTCCTGCCCATCCATATGCGGCACTGACGTCGAGCGTCAGCGTCGTGACGTCGGATCTCTCACCTCGGATCCCGCGAGAGATCCGGCGCCATTTGGTCTTCGCTATCCAGCGCCATATCTTCAGCTAGTAGTCGCATCCCATCCCATCACATCCTTTTTCCCTTGCCAATATACACCTGGCTGCAGTTCCCTGTCAGACTACATTCGGTTAGTTTCTACTATTAAATACTTTTTTAAACATTTTATTTATTTTACCAAATCCACAGTTCTGCACATACAACTATAGGGAGGGAGGGAAGCAGTCTGTGGTGTCACATTATTATACTACACAGGATGAGCAGACTGGTTGGGCCATGTGGCTCTTATCTGCTGGCACTATGTTTCTATATTACAGAGGGAGNAGACTNTGGTNTCACTTTATTATACTACACAGGATGAGCAGACTGGATGGGCCATGTGGCTCTTATCTGCCGGCACTTACTATGTTTCTATATTACAGAGGGAGCATGTCATCGCTTTTTGGAAGCGCCTACATTTGTGAACAGCTATTTTCAAGGATGAAGCACATGAAGAATAAAACTAGAACCAGAATATCTGATGAGCACTCACTGAAAATTGCGACAAGTTTCATTGAAGCAAGTATGAATGCATTGGTGGCTCAGAAACAATGTCAAACATCTCACTAAACTCATTCCAAGTAAGTTTAATATGTTAACTATGTTTTCTAATGTTTTTTGGATGATCAGTTGTTGTTAGTGTATTTTATGTGAGCCCAAACCAACTCATTTACTTCCAATGTGGCCCAGGGAAGCTCGTCGTTTTCCAATGTGGCCCAGGGAAGCTAAAAGGTTGGACACCCCTGCTGTACAGTATATCCATTTAGTTATAAATGCTACAATTCTAGCAGACTCTCCTGGAAATGGAGAGCTGGTAAACGCACAGGACCCAGCCTGTAAATCACTGCCTGAACCCTGATCGATACTATGAATGGGCGGGGCTTGATGACACTATGACCGCACACTAATAGCAAATGTATGGCTTTTGACATAAATCATGCCTTCCTTCCTACCCCCATTCCGCTGACTATTGGTGGATCCTCTTGGGAGGAACCACCAAATAGTCAGCAAACATGCAATCTATAAAAAAGGAACATGTGAGAAACACTAACCTGAAGCCCCTCTCCAAGATCTACCGCTTGGAAAAGAAACTAGTGTATAAGGAAATAAAGTGTGATAATGTGGCTGGTAATGCTGGTAAGTAAAAGCAATGTAAATGCCCCAGTTCAGATATATAAAAGAATATATTGTATAGTACAAAATATGAAAAATCATATAATCCAATTTAAGTCCAATGAAGACGTTGCAGCCTTCATCCTGGTTCCCTGTGTGTGAGATCAATCGAACACAAAACATACATATGTAAAATTAAGTACACTTTAATAACTTAAAAACATATGATAAGAACCATTAAAACCACAACAAAACACTTTCCCTAGAATAGTCTTATTCTCACGTTCAACTTCATGATTGTAGATGGTTCATCGGTCCACTTTCGGGTCATTTTCTGTAGACATCAGGACATTGTTGACCAGAAATTAGGAGCTTCTAGAAATCAAATCAAATGACCACAGACTGTCTGAAACTATCCCGCATCATATCTGGACAGTACACACCGAACAGATGTCTGCTGAAAGTGTTTATCCTGTGATTGACGAAATGCCAAAACTTGCCCATACCTAGCATAAAAGTATTTATTTGCACCACCCAAGGCCAAGTATTGCGTCAGTGATCTATTGTGCAATGTCTAATAATCTCAGTTACATTGAATCAAGTATATCATAACTGGGTTGTATGCAATTTAATCAATGCAATGAATAAGTGTCTTAATGTACTGTGGTTAATCTCATGCTTACCTTAACAACAAAAGCTTGTGTCTTATAGGACGGGTTAAACAAGTCTGCATGCCAAGATCCTGGCAAAAGTTTTGAACAATTCTGAAAACAATAAAACATATATCCAGCCACTGTTTCAGCTGTAAGTAAAAAGGGAGTTACAACTCCTATGTAACATCTGAGCAAATAATATATTATAACTGGAGCTCTCTTCATAGTGACACATCACAGGCACTCCAGCTACTAGAGGGGGCACTGTGAGGAGGAAACCTATAAAGACAAAGAAAAATCTCCACACTGATGAGGTCCTGTAGGGGAACCGAAACTTACACAATGCTACTTATACCACGTTCACATTATTAGCCCGCAAATTGCCGGTGTTATTAAACCCCGGCAGTTCAACAGTGTGCAAAGGCAGCGTTGGACCAAGCTTTTAAGGCAAACCCCTTCTTTTTAGTCGGGTCCAAGACCCATCTAGAGAGAGCCAGCTAGTGAAGCCCAGCATTTTCATGAAAGACCAGGCTTTTTGCATGCAGTCTGAAAAGGGAATTACTGAGCCATCCATTTATATATGCTCACCAATATTTAAGGCACAACCTGAAAAATAATGACAGGTCAGGCACATTTCAGAAGCAGTTATAAGTGTGCACATTTCAGAAGTTGTTATAACAGAAGCTGTTATAAGTGTTGTATAATTACGAATGACTTACCTGTGTTGCTTTGTGTCCTCCTCATATCACAGGCCTTCTGCCGCTAGAGCAGAACTTTCCCCTGCTGCTGCCTTTATGGGTTTTCTTACCAGGCAGTATTAGATTTATCTGAAAACAAGAAAAAATTATGATATACATTTTTTATATAGCTTAGGTTTTAATGCAGTCATAGTTTACCATTCAAATAGGTGACTGTTAATGCACATCTATATTGCCAGAAACAGATTATTGCAAACATAAAAGAAAAAAAAAGATGACCTAATATCTATACAGTTTCTTGATTGGGTTTTGAGGCTGAAGGATTAGAAGCATTAGAAGTTTTTTATTCCAATGTCAATGTTACTCATCAGCCTTCACCACTAAGTGGTTGAATGGAGCTTAGTGGTCAGCATAAAATCAAGTTATCTTTTTAACACATTTTAACAAAAACAAAGCAATTAACATGACAGGTGATGGAAACATTTCCTGTAAGTGCTGCCCAGTATGAAGGTGCTGTATAATTGGGATCATAATATTTCCATTTCTATTGTAAACCCAACCTGTTTCAACTCAACAAAGGTGCCAAGCAGTATCAGACTATCATACATGAGGTCACAGTGACCTCTAGTGATCATCTGCTGAATGCAAACTCCCCACATCTGTTCAATTGTGTTGTATGTTTAGTGGGAATGTTGCTGCTTCTTTACTCCGTGCACATGTGCAAAGCTGCGCTTATTCATTGTAGCGACTCTGAATCATTCCAGCCTATCCAGATGACAACTCTTTAGACAGAGGAGCAGGGTAGAAATTTGTACTTGTAATGTACTTTTGTAATGAACATAAAAAATTATAGTAAAAACATATACAGAATTGACAATTTTTGCTGGTTTTTCTCTCACTACCAGCTACCGCACAATAGTGTAGTATATTACCCTGATCGCACTGCCACGAAAAAACCCAGGTTATTTCAGACTAAATTACCTGGTAGCCTGAACTGTGCCAACTGTGAACAGTGATTTTTTAGTGCCTTAGACCCAGGTAAAAAGATGGGCGATNCCTGGGTAAATCCCAGGGCACCTTTAGTCTGAACATGGCTAACATTTCCAAACATGGGTAGTTCACAGAAGAGTTGATTGACTGTGTAAACAACGCCAATCATAGCTCATATGCGGTTGATCAACAGTTTTTCCCAATGAGCAACTCAGGTTTAGTGTGATCAGTGTCAACCCAGGAATTTCATCAAAATACCGAATTCTCAGGTCAACACTGTGATCTGAACAGGGTAGAACATCTGAAATGTAAATACAGAGCTTTAGAAAGCTGGGTAATTCGAGTGGACATGGTATAAGAGACTAGCATATTTATAATGTTATCCTAGATTCTGCTGTGTAGTATTTGTTCTGCCAGATACACATAGCTCTGATCTATAGAATTTCAATGTGAAATCTGATAGACACCTTCCAGAAATTATATCATCTCTATAAGAACTGAATTAAATCAGGACAAATCATAAACCATGACAACTAGTACACACATAATGCTTAGCAACAGCCAGGACACACGTGAGTACAGTCACTGTTTGAATCCTGCCATTGCAGCCAGGACACTGTGCAATCACTGCAAGGAAGATAGACCTGCTGGCTGCTTCTCATTAGTGATCATGGCATATATTTGTTAAACTGTGGGAATGAAAAAGTGGAAATGTTGTCCATAGCAACCAATCAGATTTTAGCTCTCCATTTCATTTTACATACTTTTTTAATCCCACAATTCAGTAAATATAGGCCCAGGGCTGTAAATAATCTGTCGGGATTAGGTTGTTGTGTCTGTATTTCATTGACAGGTTTCTGTTAACTTTGAATCCAGTCTTGTACCTTGGCACCTTTTGCTCTTATGCTAACTATACATTGCCCTGTCTGAACCGTCCATGCTGCCCCATCCTATGTTCAGTCTTGTTTGTCTTTGAGTCTGTATCACTCTATGGGAAAGGTTACATGTGTATCATTGACCTCTGATGCATAGATCCTGCCCATATTAGAGAGGTTCATGAGCAGCAGAAGCGAAACAGAGATATTTTTATGTGCAAATCTATTTAATAGAACTGCACAAAGAAAAAGGGAGCTATGGCAGTTGCAAGTCAAGAATCTCTTTTTTATGTGCAGTGCTATTTAATAACTGCTATAAATATAGCTACAAATAAATCAAGATCTCCGACTTGCAGCTGAAGCCAAAGAATATGAATAAAGGGAAGAAAAGGACACCATGTCGGCAGCCTGAGGGGGTACACACATTTCTATGTGAGAGAGTGTAAGTCATGGTCCTTGCTTTCAAAAATATAAATAAATTATGTGTGTGTATGTGTATATATATATATATATATATATATATATATATATATATATATATATATACACACACACATATTATATATATATATATTTTTTTTTTATTTTTTTTTTGCTTATTGAATAAAGATACAGAGCAACATTACTGTTAAGCTGTTATTTAGACTTGGGCAAGGAAACATCATCTGTCTACTGGCCCACTCGTACGCATGTAAGCTCAAGTCTAAAGGTGGCCATACACGGGCCAAATTTCATCCAAAGCTCACGAATATCGTGAGCTTTGGATGAAATTCGGCCCGTGTATGGCCACGACAGAAAACCCCCAACGGCGACCAAACGCTGGGAAACCTAAACAAACGACATAAGTGATCAAACAGATTTCCCGATTGATCACCGATGTTCATTTGTTTAGAAAAGAATAAAAAAAAATACCTGTAAAAAAAAAAAAGAAATTAAATAAAAATACACTCACCCGTCTGATGTCTTTGCTGGGCACCACAGCGGTGCCCGGCACCTTCTCCTGTGCTGCGGCGTCTCTGTCCTGCATGGAGAGGACGCTGTATATGCGTGCCGCCGTCATGTATATACATCGTCCTCTCCGTGCAAGACGGAGACGCCGCAGCACAGGAGAAGGTGCCGGGCACCGCTGTGGTGCCCAGCAAAGACATCAGACGGGTGAGTGTATTTTTATTTAATTTCTTTTCGTTCCGTATATGGCCCGCAAACAGGGTGATTTTCCCTAGGGAAAATCACCCCGTTTGTCGGTGCTGATTATCCACGGGAACAAAGTCGTTACTCCAAGGTAACCAAATCCTTCATAATCCTGATTAACTTTCATCTACCCTATTTAAAGCTTCTTTTCTATCAAATTTCTATATTAAACGAGTCACAAACTTTCACTTTCTCTTTCCAGCTATCATTACTCTAATTTCTGCTACAACCACTCCTATGTGACTGGATCACACATCCCACTAAGAATTTTACCATACATGGCTGTTGTGTGAGGGGTGCTGAAAAGTCCCAGCAAATCCCACTTCCTATAACCACAGAATTATTTTGTCACTGCTGCTATAAAAAGCATAAAATAGCAAATGTATTTATTACTTCTTACAAGTTAGATTGCAGTGCTGACCTGTGAATTCCCCAGTACTTTGGTGAAAATCCCAGGTGCACACTGTTCAGACTGAACATGGCTAGATAATTTATAAAAACTGCCAATCAACAGAAAAGGAGCTGTGGCTTTCTTCCCTGATTGGCTGGTAAACAACAATCAAATTGTTTACTCAGCCAATCAACTCTTCAGGGCCCAGGAGGGAGAAACCAAAAGTCAGCAAATCTAGCTATACCACAACACATTAGAAATTATGTGTTTAAGCTGTAGCAGTAGGTTTCATGTGAGGGGAATTAATCGAAAAATATTTTGACATATACAAGAACATTTGACAGGTGTGTCTGCTATGCACTGCTTCTGTAATGAAGCAGAACGCTCTACCACCCAACAGAATGATATACCAGCCATACAATGAGCATGGTACATTTTGGCATGCCACATTTGCCCAATTCACAAATCAGTTATTTATGCAGAGATTAGAGACTGTTCACCATCTGCTTCTCTTACTTCCTCTTCTATATTCCTTCACACATCTGGCAGACCACAATGTTGTGATACATATCCCCATATAGTTTACATCGCTCTACATCTACATACCTGTGAGTTATTAGGTCTCCTATATTATTTAATGTCCAATTGTAGTTTCATCCAGTATTGAAATCTACATTATTAATGACAGTCATGCTAAATAATGAGAAAGCTACTGTATGGTCAATACTTATGTCATTTTCATTATGTAACTGAAGCTGGGCCTGCAAATTGTTTTATGATCTATGTATGAAGATAAAATAAAAGATTTGATAAAATGCACATTAGCACAAGTTCTACATCCATTCAGATGCATAGGACCGGAATCAGTATGCAATGCACCAATACCCACCTGTTACTATTAATGTTGAATGACTTCCTTTTTGTTCCCATAACGGACACAAGGGCCCACTATTGAATGCAAATTACAGGATTAGGTGTGAAGTGTTACTATATTTGTAGCCATAGCCGCATTTTCCCCTACACTGCTATAGACAGTGACATATTTTGAATGAACTACGCATATTATCAATGAATATAATCTGCATCATGAAATATTTGCAAAGTTTATTTCAGTTATATCGCCATTATATGTACTATGGTACAGTCAGTGTAAATTTAGAAGTGGTGGTATGGACAGTTAGGTGGCGGTATAGATACATATAAAATACATACGAAAGGAGATTCATAGTTCTTTATATAAACTGGGGGTTGCCAATTCTCCTGGAATCTCTGAGAGACTCAAGAAATTCAGGTAGCGGTCCTGAAATCCCTGGCAATCCGCCTGATTTTATATGTACATTGTAGTGATTTAATATAGTCACTGCTAGTACCAGAAAGAATACAGTGGTAACTCTGATAGTCAGCAGAAGTGACAGTATAAAGTAACCCAGGGGCTGATTCAGAGTTGCACATTTTAGGTGCAGTGTAGAGCTGAGCTAAAGCATGTTTCAATACGAGGGGTGGATATACACTTTCATTTTATTGCATGCAGAGAAAATACCATTTTGCACAAAGCACCCACGCTCATGTCGAAAATTCAAAGTTGAGCTAGGAAACATCAACTCTAAGTGCCCGATTCAATTGTTTGGCAGGAGGCGTCTTAATTAGAAATATTTTTGGTAGCTGCTTCACCCCGTTTATCAAGAAATTCATTTGTTTTCGACAAGGCATAACCATCATGCTTATATTGATCATTAAAGATCAAAATAAGTCACATAGGGGCCGATTCAATCCCGCGCGAAGACGGGAAAAAACGCGAAGTGCGCTTTTTCCCGTCTATTACGGGACTGAAATCTCACGTCTTTTTGTACGCACCTCTATGGATTGAATCGGCCCCTTAGTCATTGGAAAAGTGTGAATGGGGTACAATGGCATATGCCTCCATTAGAAGTCACGTTGCAGTTCAACTCTAATGCAGTTTGGTTATGGAGACATACGCTGCAGCTGCTAGGAAGGAGAATTCAGTGTATCCATTTCTGTCTACAAAATGGCTACATATGTGCTGCCGAGATGGTTACACAAAATTATACAGATGTAACCATTTCAGTGACAGGAATGGTTATACTACCATACTGATTCATAGCTGCAGCGCTTGTCTCCATAAGCAAATCACCTTATAATTGAATTGTAAAGTGACTAATGGGAGAAATAGGCTGCTGCACCATAAACATTTTTTAAAAATCCCCATTGACTTCTATTGCTTCACACACCTCTCAGAAGTGCAAGAAAAACAAAATAGGCCATGACCAGTTTTTCACAGCTAATTTCAAACTATTGAATACCATTCTTCTGCATGCGAAATACAACATGCTAATGAGCACAAACCACAATATGGTTTCACTTTGCTCACGATTGGATCTGGCCCGAATTGTTGTCACGGTTTATACCGGTCTCCGCCTGCAGGCCAATGTTTCATTTCCACCAGGTACCTGTTTGTCCTTACTCAGCCCTCCATACTTCAAGCCATGGGTATATGCAACACAGTATTAAGCCACAAACCTCCTTAAGTTTGGAGGCTGTCTAATATATATTTATATATATATATATATATATATATATATATATATATATATAAATAAATTCATTATAAGCCCTATGATAGTGACTTTATTTATAAATACACAGGCCCCAATGCTCCTATCCCCAGCTATAAGGCACTTTATACGAGTCTCCTCAGCTGTACAATGAGGCAAGCAGCATGGGCGCTACATGCAAACACCACGTGAAGGTGCCAGCACTGCCCGCGTGCCACAGGACGTACCTGCCCGCCTTCCAAGCAACCACTCCCTGGGACAGCCTCGAGAGACGCCGGGCGGAGCCTCCACCTTATCACCGCCCTCCCCGTTCAACCCCTTCCCAGTCTCACTCCCGCATTCCAGGAGCGGAGCGCTACACCCCAAGACCCTGTGGCCGCGCACAGTAACCGAGGTGAGAGCGCTGACCCCCTCCGCGGCACCGCGCTCAGGCCAGTGCTTGTATTGGCTCAGATCCACCCGCCTTTATGTCGGGCTTTCTATTTCGCGCGCGTGCCCGGGGGAGGAGAAGGGGGGGGAGTAGGCGGGGCGCGGCGCGGCGCGACGGTTGTTGTGGCGGAAAGCGCGCTTTTGCCGCACGGGTTAATCAGTGCGGTCGTAAATATAAACAAAACCGCTTTACGTAGAGTGAATTGTGCAGTCGTTATTTCACTGTGTATGTCATTTTGTTATATGTGTGTCCACTAGTGTGTAAAATTTACAAATCTCTGTTGTCAGATTGCAATTTGATTACTATAAGCCCTGGGGGATTGTATTATTCACTACAACAGATGTCATCATGCCACACATACCTGCACATTCTTTCACATGGAATAAAATAAACAGTCACGGGCTGTAATACAGGATTTGATTATTATTACAGTTCTGTTCAGTTATCACTTCATTTAGTTTCTCAAAAGTTTATCTTGCAATGCAGATGAGTGCTAATAATCAGGCCCTGATAATGAAAATAGGTAAAATAATTAATATGCGTGGCATATCCAGTGATAATCTCTATGCCAAACAGCATGTCTTTTATACTGCCTATAAACCTGTGAGATATAGGGCGCAATTGCCCTAGTTGCCCTGTGGTAGATTTGGCCCTGTTCTTAATATATTGTGTCTAAAAAACTCTAAAATATTGTCTGTTATAATAATAAGTGAATAATATTGCATTTGTTTTCAGTAACAGTGTGACATTTTAGTTGCTATAAAGTGTATATTGTAATTTAGATGACTGCTCATAATATGTAGCATAAGTCTAAAAAAATAGAAAATTATTACTGGCTATAATAATAATAATAATTAAGTGACTCACAATTGTTATAATTCTGTTCTGTTATGACTTCATTTGCATACCCTCCAACATTGGTATAAAAAAAACCCCAAAATCGGTACAACCAGGAGCGTGAAAAAGGGGGGAATGACTATTCCACCCATGGGGCATGGCTTTTGTCATTCATATTTACATGTATGATAAAGTGTAAAATGAGATTCGGTTGTCAATCTACACCTTATTATACATTCATGGAGACCCATGTCACAGCAGCAGAGCTGCGGGAGTTAATCTCCTGATTAGACACTGCAGGAGTGAAAGGTAAGTGTAAAAGGGACAGAAGTGCAGGACCAGCACCAATTCCTGGTACTTGTTGGTTTTGCCCTTTTACACGGATATAGAAGGGTATGCATTTTAGTCTTTTATATAGTCAAGCATGTATTCTAGGGGACTGCACGTCTGTACAAAAAATTGTCCATCACCACTAGGATTACCACCTTGTCCAGGAAAACCATTTCCGACACCATTATTGGAACGGTCCCAGACAGGTGGTAACCCTAATCACCTCCATAAATTAAAAGTGGTCATTTGCTATGAAGCCTGGTCCTAAGTGACCCATTTGAGAGTCCCAGACCATCAGGTCATTTTCTTCTTACCTGTCAGATGGCTTTTTATGTAGTCCTCTAGATGAGGATTGGGGCAGTGGTTGATTTCTATGCATAGAAAGCTTGTTCATCTCAATATATGTAAAAGTTCAAATCCATATTTGCCCCATTGACACAAATGTAAAGCTCTTTGCTAGCAATCCAGATATAAACAATTTGGACGTAGTTAGTGATTGTTGCAGAAAAACTACTGACATTTTTAATTGCTACTTTGTTTAAGCACTTAACTGTTCCTTTCCACGAGTTTGTGTGGCATATTGCTTTGACACTGATTTGTTTTTCTTCTTGCTTATAATAACAGCACAAGACAAATATAATAAGTTTTATTAACATGCCTGTTCAAATTTGCCAAGTTCTTCAGGACAGCACATTCTACTACGTATATATTTCTTGTGGAGATTGCATGGGTGTAGATTTTATGTATCTGATTGCAATGAGTGTGGTTGTAATACAGGTGCTGATACAGAGGCCTAAATTTAATAATAGGAGATTGAAAAGTGGGGGATGTTGCCTATTTCAACCAATCAGATTTGTGCTCACATTCTCCAGTATGTAAAATAAAAATGAGAGCTTAGTAAATTTAGGCAAGAGTGTTGTAGTAAGGGCAAAATGTAGACCTAGGAAAATCCACACTGAATTCTGAGATGAGGCTAGTAAAAGTTTTGAACAGAACAGAAAAAAGAGTTCAAAGGTAAAATTTCCTAGCTCAACTCTAAAATAAAGATTAAGCTTGTTAGTGCAAAGCAAAGTATTGTCCCTGTGTGCAAAATATTGACCCCTCACATAGCAAAAGGGTTGCTGAACCCTGGTTGTACACGAAGGTTGCCGAACCTCACAGAAATTCTAGATTTTTTTTATTAAGTGATGTAACTTCTGACTTCCCAAAATGTGCAGGAGTTGGTGACACTATGCACATTTTAATTTCTACCTTCTGAAATCTCCCACAATGCAGCAAGTACAAGTTTGCAACACTGGTCTACACTTGCACCTGTTTTTGCACCAGCCCCACAGTGTGCTTAATATAGAACATTTTTTGTGTTGTTAGGCATAAATACTAAAGACATTTTTTCAAAAAGAGCAAACCATCAAAGTGTCATGAAAAAAAAGCTATGAAAATGGTCCATCCAGTCTGCTCAGTTGTTTTTTTTTTTTATTTAAGGGGGTTAAAAGTAATCTGACCCTAAACCCTATGTGTCCCTGAATTTAGTTTAAGATTTAGAACATCCTTATATTTATCACAAGCATGTTTAAACTGTTCTACCGGACTCCCAACAGTCCTGATTTATGCCACTCTCCCACTGTTCCGCTTAAGAAAATAGTTTTTTAAAATATGACAAAAAATTACAATTTGCCACAATCGCGGCAACAAAAAGGGTGAGGCTTGGGCAGAGCCGGGGTGGCCCCATCTTGGCCCCGCAAAATGTTGGGATGTATATGAACATATTGGCTTCTGAATGGAATACAGTGGACCAAACCATGGATGGGTGGACCATAACATGGATGCGTAATGCACTTAAGGTGTTTTTTGGCAGAAATACGCAATTCCAAATTAATTAAAGTTTGTTTTCAATTTTTAACATGGTTTTTTGTGGTTGTTTTTTTTCAAGTAATAGCATTCTTTTGTATAAATGAGATTATGTACTGTATTGTAAACAAGTAAGATATATGTTGGAAAATAAATTTTTTTTATTATATAACAAATTAATGTTGACATCACCATTTAACTTTGCCTCATTTGTGCTTTAACCAGTTCAAAGAGGTGATTCTAAATATCCCAGTCATTTTCATGAGGTTTCAAAAAAAGCATACAAATTGCGCTTACACTATACCTAGGGTGGGTGTAAGCGATCAAAGGATAGAAATAGAATCTATTTACCATATTGCCTAACATCCCCTTTTCTGTATTTGACTTTTCAAAAACGCAAGCAGCTGCATGCCGGCGTAAATAAATCAGTGTTTTATTATGTTGGCAATATATGAATTTTGGTTTTAATGGAGAATTGATCCTAATATTTTTTTTTTGTCTGCAGGTATTATAAAACATGAATAAACTCATTAACATGACAGACGAGGAACTGATTAAGACCCTAGACAAATATGGCATAAAGCATGGACCTATAGTTGGTACGTTGACTTTATCAATATCTGCAATAAGCAAAAAATCTTGAAATAAAATTAGCTTTACAAACTTTGTTATAAGGAAGGGAGGATTAAGGTTAGGCTGGAGGGAAAGAAGGGTTGGTGTTAGTCTGCGAGGAGAGTTGAGGTTACGCTGTGGGAAGAGAAGTGTAATGGAAGGGAAAGTTAGGGTAAGAATTAGGAGAAGGGTTGCTGTAAAAAACAATCACCTTCAGCGACGGGCATTTGGTGCTGCGAGAATCATTGACTTCTAAGCACCTGGTGTCTTCTTTTTGATCAATACTTTTTAATAACTTTGTCCAGACAAAGGTTTAAAAATAAACACCATTTACTAATAAGTAAATAAATAATAAAATAAATAGCCGTAAACAAGCCTATACATAGCATCAATCCTGATCGCTCTCCTCCTATAAGACAGGTGTTTGACTTACATATAGTTCTTTACATAGTGATAGGTGTGAATAACTAATCAAAAGAATTATCGAAGACATTGGTGAATTATACTGATGATTATAAATGATTGGTTGTTTGAAACACATAATTATAACACATACATAAAACATACATTGTTTATACTTGATTAGATAGATTTGTCTAGAAAGGCAGGTCCAGGTGTGTGATCATTACATCATTACTGCATAAACATTATTTAATTTGTTGATTCAGTCACATTGGTCACTTAAGTCTCGGTCGCTTATCTCCAACCTATTACATGCGTTATTATTAAATTTTATTTAGTGGTTCCCTGTCAAAAAAGAGAAGTTTAAGGCAGAGAACCACATTCACTGAAAATTATACCAAATTCATTGTGGCTCTGAATCCTCTCCTTAATAGTGTAATATTGTAAGAAATGTTAAGCTGTTTGATCTTTAAAAGTCATTGTTTGGAAAAAAAAACTTTATCTTGGATAAACTTAACAGGAAATCCTTAAGTAGTCAAGCACATAAATTGTGTTTAGTTTAATGTTATCACTTTGTTAAACTTTTCTGTGTTTTAATTTTCTAAATAACGCTCACAGGAAGTGTTTGCAGAAGTGATAATATATTATTTCTAATAGAAGGATGACTTTGCTAAGCATTTGGACCTGTCATGGACAACTTGGCATTTATGTTATTATGATCACTGGATCTAGCCCCAAATCACTGGCCCCACCCCGATCGTTACTATGAATGGGCGGGGCTTGATGGCGTCACGTCCGACTATTCATAGCAAATGCATGGGTTTTGCTGTTCATGGGAAAGGGCTGCAGACGTGATTTGAATAAATCAAGCCCTTTGTGTCAACCCCCTGTTGCCGGCTCTTGGTTTCTCATGAGAGGGGGGATTTATATCAATTCATATCTCTGTACCCACACAAACTATGTTGCAGCGAGGTGCGATTTAATGAGATTTCTTGTAACTGTTAAAAACAATGGATAATTACACACAAATTCTAAGCAGATTTATTCCTAAACTCTAACACATAGTACGTGTTTAATAGCAACTCTTAACTCATTGTGTTTGAACATTTTAGATTTAGTGAAAAAATTCATCAGATTTTAGCTGTGATTCTCTAGTAATAGGAAAGTAAGGGCTAGAATCTGATTGGTTGCTATGGGCAACATCTCCACTCTTCCTGTGTGGCAGTTTAGTAAATCTGAGTCTTGGGTATGCTCTCTTTAGTAACCCATTTTTCAGCTTATCTGTTGCTTTCCTTGAAGTTTACAAAGGAAACTTTTGTCTAGTTTCACTTCTGCTAAGCCCCTTTCTTTGCATCTGTATTTTTTTATATACAAATAATGAGAAATGTGACTTGTTTTGATTCAATACATTTAAAATTGATTGAAACTTAGGGCTGGATTCAGCTTTTCACTCTCATGAGTTATACTCTCATGGGTAAAACCATGTTGAATTGCAGGGGGGTAAAATGAATG
>JABWIB010001210.1:21755-50776 GCA_016617825.1 Platyplectrum ornatum
GGTAAAGGTCCCTTATAGCTTGTGCATATACACTATATTTTGCGTTCATATTCGCANCTAGGGTATGGAAACCAATGCATTTTAAGCAGGTCAGGATCTGGTCTGCTGACACTAGAACAAGCTATATAACTGCATTGGATTTCTGCTCACTGGGCTTGCTCATAGGAAAGTGTTGTTTTATTTACACAATTTAATCTGTGAACAGGAGAAAATGAGTGTGTAATATTGCTAATAGTTCTTTGTGATTACTGAATCATGTAAACAATCCAGGTCTGTATCTATTTTCTTGTGGAACAAGATAAAAAAAGATGTCTGCTAATAACCAATTAGGACGTTGGTTTCCTGTAAAAGAGCCATGTTTTATTCATTTACATAAACAGTTGTAAATCCTCCAGGTCAGGACTGTGCTATTTATGTTCTAAACTTCCTCCTAAGATCATCCTTAGCAATCTGCATAGACAACACAGTGCAATGTCAGTTTATTAATCGTATCAGGCAGCATGGATGGCTCAGCAAGTAGCACTGATGCCTCACAGCGCTGAGGTTGTAAGTAACCTTATCTGTATGTCTCCCCCTGTCTGCTTGGTTTTCTCCAGGTGCTCTGGTTTCCTCCCACATCCCAAGACCCCCAATCCTGTCTGATACAAATTGTAAACTGCTATGTAATATGATGGCGCTATAAAAGCCTTGTAAGACATAAAATTATTGTTTAGCAGTGTACACACTATACAATTATTGTGACAATCTCCCTGATTTGTTGAAACACTAAGCTGGTTCAGTAATGCTTTCATATAATGATAATATAGGTTATTTTGCACAGCACATCCAGCCTACGCAATGCTATGAGGATGGCACAGGGCGGTCAGAAGACCTTGCCAAGATTCAGACATCATGTACACGTTGCAGACTCCTTGGCTGTCTGTCTATTGATAAACAGATAGAACCAGGTTTTCTTTGCCCCATTTCACAGGGCCATTCCCGGTAACCTTACCCGTAGAAGCCACAAAGACAGATACAGATCATACCCGGCCCCAACAGATAACTGTATCCCTAACCTCTCTACAGCCTAACCCTAAGCTTCCCTTTCCCCAATCCATCCCCTCCTTGGAGCCTAAACTTAACCTTCCGCTTGCACAATCTGTTCCCTCTCTGCAGCCTAGTCTTAACCCTAGCTCCATTCCCTAATTGTTTAAACCTAACCTTTCTCTTCTATGCTCCATCCGCTCACCNCAGCCTAACCCTAATGTCTCCCTTCTACAATGTCTCCTCACAACAAAGCCCCCTTGCACAATTGTTCCATGCAGCCTAGCCCTTACCCTCTCCTGCTATGATCCATCCCCTCCCATAGCCTAACCCTAAGCCTCTTTGCTCCATCCCCAACGTATAGTTAAAATCTAACCCTTCCCTTCTATAATCCATCCCCGCCCGTTAACCTAGCACTCATAACACATTTAGAAAAATACCACATCCCATGTATAGCTTATATCAGCCTTGTACCCCATCATGAACGGTTTTAACATTTCATCATTACTTTATGCTTCTGAACATATTATAAATAGTGAACTCAATGAAATGTAAATGNACAGGGAAAAAAGCAATACTAAAAGTAGATGTTATTTCTCCTGTGGAAAAAGTTACTCATATGATTGTGGACGGCGCTGACTGCTCTCATACATTGCAGGAGGTTCTTTTCAGATTTACTTTAAGGGGAAAAGAGATGTGCATTCTACTAATGGATATAAAACCCTCCAAAAGAATTTAGCAACGTGTGACTTAAAGAATGTAATATACACTTTAAGGTGTGCGTGTGGCACTGTTATATTGGCCAGACGTCTAGGTTAATAAACAGTGGACTTAATGAGCATAAAAGTGCCATTTGCTGCTATAAAGCAGAGATGGATGTCGCAAAATCTAAACTAGAACCCAAAAAAAGAAGCAGCTGCTGCCAGACGCGTTTATTTCCAGAAACAGAGAGAGACGGGGGCAGAAGGAAGGCTCATACTGGATATGATCTCCCTGCCAGCCCCCTTAGTAGCAATTTATACTCCTTATGATTCGCTATAGCAATAAAACATTATAGCGAGAGATGACATGTATACTTTCTCTATTTCCCTGTTTTGTTTTTCAATACGGTTTGCTTTAAATTGAACCATTTATGCTGATGAGATATAAAACATGTGGAAACTGTTTGTTTCGCTATTAATGAAATGGTGACATCTTCTGGATATAACTAATATTTCAGGCTAAACTGTGTTAAACATCCCAACAGCCAGAGCCGAACGTCCTGCAAGGCAACCTTGCCACTTTCCTGGATCCCAGTTGCCCATCCAGCTTTGCNGATGTATTTATGTTAATGCTAGTAATAAGATCTGTCACAGAGTCTCTGAACTCTCTACTCAGTAATGATCTGGGCATAGGGGGGGCTGATCCAGAGTTGCACTTACACCTTTTTCAAGTGCACAAAGATCTCACAAACGGCATAGTATTATGCAAAGTCTATAAATTAGAGTTGAGCTAAGAAACTTCACCTCTTAATTCTGTTTTTTAGTTTACTGTTGCCTCCCCCGTAGTTGCATATTTTGTTTTGCTCAGGTCTACACTTGCCCTGACTCACAAACTCTGGATCAGCCCCAACATCTGAAAGCTCACCCTTGATGGTTAGTAAAATTTCCTTGAAAGATTACTGGCAATAATGAACAGGCTTATAATGCATACATCACATACATAATGGGGTAGGGGGAGAGAATGATATCTTGTAGCCATTTGCAGTTGAGATATACTTCAGAGGGAAAAGATAACAGGTCTACAATTAAAGCTTGCCCTTAACCTGGGTACACATCAGCACGATAATTGCATGTTTTAGATAATCAGCCAATAAAAAGATCCATTCTAACAATCTGCCTCCTGCACACACACTACATGTGTGTGAACAATCCCAGAAATCTTTGCTGCAGTATTATGCTGCAAAAACACTTGTTTACCAGATGGTCCTATACTGAAGTTTCGATGGGAATCGCTGAAGATCATGTGTTGGTTGATCATGTTTGGTGAGTACACACTGAACAGGTCAGTTATCTTTTGATTGTGCCCACCATTAGTCTAATGAGGTTCACATAACATCCAGCTGAAAAAGGAGCACTTAGGAGCGTCAGCAGAGGTCCGACATTTTCATGTAATGGCCAAATCCAGCTTACAGCTTTCTGTTTTACATTTGTCCTGCTCCATGTAAAACCACCCCCTCATCTGCAGGCTGGATGATAATGTTGGCGGGGTCTCCTTGATTTCTTTCCTTTTTTTGGATAAATTATCCCCAAGATGCCTTTCTGCCGATTCTTTACAAATTTGTAAACTCAGTTAAGGGTGTTTGTAGTATCGTAACCTTTAACATATAGATGCAAAGTATGCCTACTGAGGCTTTCCCTCTCTTCTTGTGCTCTAACCGCCTCACTCGTGTTAGAGCCTTGAANAGAAAAACCTATAGTGAACACTGGTTTTTGTGAATGTAAATAGCAGATGCACCAGAACCTCTCTGCACACCCCTGACCACCTACTGCAAGCATCAATACCCCAATATAGCCCCCAGAACATTTTGCTGAGAAGGCATTCTCCTTTTTAGCATGTGATAAGAGTATGCTAGTGATGAGAATTTTTTTTGTTTGTCCTCTAGCAAGTCTGAAGAACCCCACAGGAAGCAATGCAGAATTGCTTCTAAAAGAAGCCCCTGATGCTGGACATACTGATACATTGCATGTGCTGAATGCACATGTAATGTACATGAAATCNGCATCAATTTACCTTGTGTTGCAATATGCTACCACAGGAGTGCACATTGCATGATCACACCACATATCAGCCAGGTGTATGGCCAGCAAAAGTCCTGACCCGCTAGGACAATCCCTGATCATTATGTATGGTCCTTGAGTTCACTGGGACTCAAGGAGATGGCATTTTTATCTTTACAAATGACTTGGTAAAGGTGATGGTCAATGAGAAATGTATTTCTCAAATCCCCCTCTGTTTATGCTCACCCCCACAGATGACAGAAGGGCGTACATTTTGGGGCCTTGTTTTCCCATATGGGGCTAGTAAAAATGCAAACTATTAGGTCCTACTGGAGCAGACATCTTGTACTACACCTNACTATTCTGTACGGCAATGTTCAGGACTACTCATGAGACAATACATACAATTTGCACTACAATAATGCCCAGTGACAACCCTGCAACAACCCCAATTATGACTGTTTATATAAGTCAAGGCCCCTAATGCAGCATTTCAGAGCATGACCAAGGGGCACACATTTCTGGACTTCCAGAATGTGGCCATAAAAAGAACCTCATTTCCAGTGAAGTCCCCCAATACTGGAAAGGAGGGAAGTTCCCAGTAAAAATATGCTGAATGTTCCAAAAAAGGGATCAGAAGGAAACTATTTAACAAGTCTGCCAAACACAACCAGACTTGTGCATCAAGGATTGCTTTAAAATCTCACTCCCTTGGAAATGTCTTTTTAGAATTTACAATGATGTAATCTGTAGTTTATACGTAAAGCTGCATGTCACTCCTTTCCTTGAGTCCTGCCATGTGCCCAGATAGCAGATTACAACCACAACATAATACATAACAATTCAATAAAACACCAGTGGGGTCAAAATTTTCATTACTCCCATGGATGAGCTCCTTGAGGGGCGTAGTTTAAAAAAATTATATAGCTTTTATTGTACTGATGTAACTGGGACTCTGCAAATGTTGCTAAAAAAAGCCAAATGGCTATTATTCCATCATGTTACATAAAATTAAGTTTGCTAAATTGTTATTTTTTTTTTAATCTGGTTAAACCCCTAAAAGGTTACACTTCCAAAAAGCTGTTTTGAATACTTTGAGGTGTTAAGTTTTTAAATCGGGTGATTTAGGGGGGTGTCTAACATGCAGACCCCTGAAAGCCACAACCCACATAAAATAGACATACAGTAATTACTAGTTAGTAACTATTGTGAGGTGTGACAAAATATTTTACATTTTGAAAATAGCAAATATTGCATTATAGTCATTTTTCTGAATGATTGCAATCAGTTTGCTTTCTCTCCTGTATTTTACTCCTTGCAATGTTTCGCACAAACAGATCTGTCACATACATATTATNTTACCAGGAAGGGGTCAATCATTTGAAAAAGTCTTTATTCCAAAACAGTAAAGACGAACAAATACACAAATATGTACAATCAGGACAAAGACAACACAGAACTTAATGCAAGTCTATGTACATTAGATGTTTCAAATGAACAGACAACCAATGAACAGACAACACAGGTTGTCTAGTACAACAGTCCAGGAAGAGTTTATCAAATAATCTGGACAGCAAATTACAGCATAATAATCAATCAGTTAAAAACAATTAAAATTAGTTCAACTTTACAGTATGAAGAGAATGTGGGTCACAAGCAGCCTAAACACCCACAGGTACTTTGTAAAGATAAAATATTGGGTGGTAATAGAGCTATCACAGCGATAAAAGCCAGCAGGCATAAAACTATATTTAGGTGTAAGAATATACAAATGTGCAAAGGGAGATATCAGATATTAAACTAAACAATGACAAATCTAAACTTTAATAGCTGCCTTCATCTTCCAAGAGAACGATTCACAGGAGAATCTGAACCTTTTATTGTGTGGTTTAGAGGGTTGGCTGGTAAGCCTGCTTCCCGCATCTAGAACATTTCATCATCCGATTCCTCTAGATAGACCACTGTTTTCTTTGCTCGTCCGGTTCGAGAGCGCACTGGTGCACTGGGAGCATCATCTGAATCAGAAAGGTCTATGTGGAAACTATCCTCATCCAAGGCCTTTGATTTCTAATATAAGAACAGATTGTCAGTATAACGTGTAAGGGGAAGGAAAATTTGCAATGTTTTATACAGAGCTACAAGTGTCTGCTTACCTTAGCTGGTTTGGCTTTCCGTTTTGTACCAATATCAGAGTCAGAGTCCGACTCGGAGTTCTTCCTTTTGCGGGGTTTGGAAACCTTCTTAGCCACCTTGCGGTCACCTTGTGCGTCGTCGTCATCCACTTTGCTGGCAGCAGTGGACTTAGATGGCTTTTTAGACAGAGCTTCTAAAATAGATGGCTGCTTATCTGGCTTATCTGCAAACACAGTATGTGATGACAAGATTTAGTTACCTCCAAGGCAGAGACACTAACTTTCTAAGCTAGATGTGTAATCTCCATGTATTTTTTCTATCTACCTTTCTTTGCAGCAGTGGATCCAGCTTTTTTGACGCGCTTCTTCGGAGCAGGCTTCTCTGGTGCAGGCGCCAAAGTCTTTTTGGTTACTACAGGAGCCGGTGGTACTGGTATAGGAGGAGAATCGCTCTCACTCTCAGACACCACTAGAAGATAACAAATGCTATCAGCAAGTACAAAAGTAAAAAAAATCCCGATAATTTATACAAACATTATACATTGGGGGGTATTTAATATGTACTTAGCCAATGCAACCACCACAGCAGCTAACTAAAAGACCAAGAATTTGTCCATAGCTAGAAAAGTGTACTAAAATTGCCAATGTATTGGAATACTGTCACAAGCTTCTGCTATTACTAGACTATCCCTCTGGGAGCAATGACTGCAAGAAATAATCAGTGGAAGCCATAGACACCTGTTACCTGGGGTGATCAATCTCCACGACTGTGCAGTTATATTTGGGGTTCCACATAATGGAATGTAAAACATGTACACATGTGTACTGTACGTTGTGAACAGTAAGGGGCTGATTCTCTAGTTGTGAAGTTTTGCCCTTTATGCAAACAGTGTAAGGGAGAAAAACTCACGTTTTTTTTAGCTCGCGCCTTTCCCGTCTTTGAATCGGTCCCTATAATAAAGTTTATAGAGCAATACCAGCAATCTATCGTGCATACCTGGTTGAGCGGGTTCTGGTATTTTTTCTGGAGCTGGTATCTTTTCGGCACTTGTCTGCTTTTTTAGCTTTCTGTACCAAACCCACAAAAAAAAACAAGAAAAAACTATCATGAGAAAAAACACCCAATATGATAATATACCCTTTATAGTACAACACTATTAGCTCCAATAATGTATGCCATTTCAAGGTACTGCATCTGTCACCAACTCCAGAATGCTAATGAACCTGGCATAACGAATGTTGTCAGCAATCTGCATTTTATTAAATGTCAATTAGAGTATGTATGAGATGACAGAAAAGCTGAATTGTCTCAGAGGAATGAAGCACACCAGAAGTCATCACATATAAATAGGATGTTCTTAGGACTAATAAGAGTAAGTCAAAAAAACTATTAAAAAAAATAAATAAATGAAAGACTGAAGTGTTAATGTGAACAGAGATGAGTAAACAGTAAACGCTGATTACTACGAAGCAGAGTGAATTCTCACCTGGGAGCAGCAGCTGCCTTGGTCTTCCGGGCAGGCTTTGGTATTTCAAAGGACTCATCGGACTCGTCTAAACATGGGTTAAACTCTGCAAAGCTGTCGTTGTCACTTTCATCCAGTTTGTTACCTTTGCTCTCATCATCAGAGTCCATTACATATTTTGCATTTGCTTCAAAGAAAAAGCAATCAGTATGTATATATACTACACATATAACATTTATGTGACCTCTCCTAAAGTCACAGAGGAACATAAAAAGCCATATTACCTGCAGTGCGGCGCTGAGGAACAACACGTGGCACCACCTCTTCTGGCTCAGAGTCACTGTCAAATATTTTACTTTGAGGCTCTTTCTTCACAGGTTTAAACTGGAGAGTTGCTTGCTTTTTGCCTTTGGTTGCTTTTGTAGCTGTTTAAATCATAATTGCCAATGATTAGATTAGCACTTCTTAGCAATTCCTGACAGCANAAACTAATTGTACAAAACAGACCTGGCTCTGCTTTCACTTTTAGTCTTTCAGCGAGGGTCATGCTTTCCGGACTATTCTGTGGACTAGTCTGTGGGCTCTCTTGTGAGTCGTCTTCCCCAAAATCCATCTTCTTCGCGATGTCCTCAGTCTAAAACAAACAAAGAAATCAACAAACTGTCAAATAGGCAGTGGCACTGCTTTATTTCTGTTCAATCTAATGTGGACATATTCACCTAAACTACTGCAGATAAAAATAATTAACAATCATAATCAATGGGGGTATGGATATGCATTTAAATACATACAATTTCATCCATAACACAAAAGTCTGACATACCAAAAGACATTTACAACATAAATTTAAAAAGCTCTTTACCTTGACTTTCCTTTTAATTTTCTTTGTGGCCTCTGCTTTCATGGCAGTAGTGATTCTAGGAATAACTCTTCTCCCATGGGGCGAGGGCAGAATTTCCTGCAGCTGCATCTTTTTCACTTGCACTCTGCCTGTCTTGCCTTTCACTGCTTTGCCTTGTAAAGCGGTCTGCTCNTCGAGACGCTCCTTTTCTTCCAAGCGCTGTCAGGAAAACAAACTTGTCAGTTGAACCTCATGAAACCAAGGATCAACACCCAACGAGAAATGCAAGCTTAACATAGAAAGTCACACATTTTTGGAAAAAACTAGGGAATTAATTTACGCAATAGACCTAGTATAAAGAAACATATTGAAGACTTACATCGAGTTCCTCAATAAAAGCAGCAAGATCTGCTTTCCACAAGTCAGATGGAGATTTTCTCTTTAGATCACTGAGCTCTGCAAGCTGAAATAAAGAAAACAAACATCAGAGGATACAAATACTAAAAACACAGGACCAGCTATACATGACCCATACTCATACATATAGCCGAAAGGTTANGTGTTTAAGTTAAAGTACTTGGACAAGTAACAGCCTTGTTTAGATTACAGTAGCAGACCTTTGTATCTCTCTGCTTGCAGAGCTCATCCTTCTTCTCCTTGGTCAGATACCACATAGGCATATTGAGGAGATAGTTGAAATCTGGCCCAGTGGATGCAGCTTCAGCTTCCTCTTCTTCATGTAGCTCNCCAGTTTCTTCCTGCAAGGTGAATTATGGTAAAATCCTGAATAGAAACACCTACATTTTTATGCATCAGATGTGGATGTTTTGCACCCAAGGCTATAAAGAAAACATAAGACTACATTCACTTTCCAAAATAATATCTACCTTTTCTTGAGTTTGCTTCCAGGTTTTGATTGGGTCAGAGTCAAATCCCTTCTGGATTAACATCTGGATAAGTTCTTTCTTTGGCTTGTTTTCTAGAGGGAAGCAGAAATCAATCAGTGTACAATATTTTATAAAGCATTTCCATTCAGCACCTTTTATTGTCTTATTTACCAATGACAATCTTTCCCTCAATCTTTTCCAGGATAAAGCGAGCTTGGTTGCTCAGCTTGGAGGCCTCGGCAGTGTACAATCCCAGCAACCAGTCCTTCCTTAAACTGTAATACCGGAGCCTCAAATCAAAGAACTCCCGCAAAATATCCATGACAGTCTCATATTTCTTCAAACATCCCGTGTGGTCAAAGAGCACCTAAAAAGGAGCATTCTTTGTATAAATCATAGTACGAAGTCAAAGTACAAAACTTGTTATCTAAAGTAGTGTATATAAACCATGAACAGGTAACAAATCATGGGATAAAACTTACCATAGAGTTACATGTAAGAGGTGTTTGGAGCTTAAATACTTTGTGCAACCCTGCAGCCTCAGCTTCAATTAGTTTCTCCTCAGTCATCTTGACAATGAATCTGACTGTGGTGTCTGTGTGATATTCCCTGTAGTCTGTAATCAGTGCAGGAGTCTTATCTGTGCCATTCAGCATAGGCTCAAGAACCATCTCCTTGTAGTTCTGGTTATGACAGCAAAGGGAAATAAAATTGGTTTACAACCCAAAAAGAATTTTTTAAAGTTATTCTACAATTTCGGTTGCAATTACCTGCGTCCAGGTCCTGACAGGCAGCTCTGAGATTTCAATGGTGGTTGAATCAAGCACGGAAACTTCACCTATTACAATGTACTGGTTAGGCCCAAGCTCCTGTATTACACCCTTGAAATTCTTATAACTTGGAAGCTAATGGAGATGAAATAAAATGGTAAACAACGTGAACAGATTGAAGAAAAAATATTCAGACGTAAAAAAAAATAACTGGTAGAAAATGGAACCTTAATNAAAATAGGCTTAAACTTACCATTGGCTGAGGCTCCTCACCATTCAGCATTTTTTGGATATTGTTCACGATTTCACGGACATCATAATTAGGAATTTTACATGACCAACCAGTGCCAATGCCTTCAGCACCATTCACTAGTACTGTGGGTATGATGGGAATGTACCACTCTGGTTCAACCTTCTGGTTGTCATCGTATATGAATTTCAAGACATTGTCATCCATGGAGGGAAAGAGAAGACGGGCAATTGTACTAGGGGAAAAAAAAAACCAGAAATGGTTAGAGCTAGTAATTAGCAGCCAGAAAATAGAGGAGCAAAACACTGATAGTATCTATCCAATCTTGCCACCACTCATTTCAGACTTACCTAAGCATGGTGAAGATGTATCGAGGGCTGGCAGCATCTTTGCCACCATGCAGCCTGGTGCCAAACTGACCAATTGGTTGCAAGAGGTTGACATTGTTGCTTCCCATAAAGTTTTGTGCCAAGTTGATAATTGTCATCATAAGGGATGTCTAAATATAAGGGACAAGACGTTTGGGTAAAGAGGTGGAAAAAAAATCAACTGTATATTATAAGCAAAGTACTCTTCCTCCATGCAAATAACATTAATTTTACGTTTCCTGAAATTCAACATGCTTTTGCCCAGGTGCATCTGACTTGCCTTTCTCATTGCTTTGTTACATTGCCCAGCTACCTTTAAGTCACATGAAATGGTGACCCCCTAAATCCCTTTCCTCTTCAGTGTTTTGTAATGTAATGCCATTAATGGTATATTGAGCATTAGGTTTTTGCACTCAAAGTGCATGATTTAGCCGTTTTGCAAAGATTCTTGACCATTCCTCCAGTCTACCCAGATCGTCTATCAATAATAATCCTAGGATCTTTTGATTGTTTGTTGTTGTGAAGAGTGAGAAGTTACCTCCTGCCTCTACCTGATTATTGCTGTCAGCAAGAGGTAAGTGCCACTGATTTTGCTCCTGAAAATAATCCTAGTCCATCGTCCCTCTCCTAATGGGAGCCATAATCTGCAGCTCTCATAGTATCACTATCAACCAAGCATAAGCAACACTNGCAATAGCACATTTGACTCTGAAGCTGATGAGTTTCCTAAAAGTAGATAATATATACTTTAATTATTCTTACCTCACCATGATGATATGCTGACATCTCTGCAACAGACCCAGCCAACTGAGCAACTTTTACTTCTCTTTTGTCATTTCTCTTAAAACAAGTAAATAACACTTTCCGCTGGCCAGGCTTCAGACCTATAGCGAAAACCTTAAGTAAAGCACTTGTATGCAAAGATGTATGATGAAAAGAATGGTACTAGCTATGAATCCCCATTAGCTCATGTATACCTACCATCAACTAATGATGGGATGGAACGTTCATTATCAGAATTGGAGAACAGGATCAGCTCTTTATTAATAAAGTCATTGTATGTCAAGTACTTTGTTGCTTTCCCATACAAGAAATCCTGTAGAAGAAAATATCAAACACTAGTAAAATTTGCAAAGGCAAAACATGCTAGAGGACCAAGCATAGATCTCAAGACAAAGGCATTGGGTCTATGCATCTCACCTCTGGCAAACCATGCAGCCTTCTCTCCCGCCTGTCTTGCATAAAGTTTGTCAGCCATTCCTTGCGGTCATCAATTTTCTTTTTGCTAAAGGCCTGTTTTTTTTGGTTTTTAAATAAGAGAATAGAGGACACTTAGTAGGGAATATGGAAGCTCTGTTCATATAGAATAGTTGGATGTGTCATTCTTGCTAAAAGCCCAATTCAGTCTTCCTTGTCTACAGTATGCCCGTTAGACAGCCATAACACATTGTTCCACCACAGCCCATTAAAAATATAAAGCAGTAGAAAAGCTTGAATTTAATCAATATTTTCTGCAATAAAACCAAACCCTCCACAATCATGGCCTACCAAGGTGATCGCAGCATCATCTATTGGTCCGCTGTATTTGAATGGAATTCGATGTCTATCCATATCTGCAAAATATTCCTTTGCTTCTTTAGATGTGCTGGTCCCCAGACCTGGTGATTAAGACAATGAATTNAAAAGTTGAAAAATGTCTAATACTACAACTGTTTCTACCACACTGCAAAGTTAACATTTGCCCAATGGCACTTGTGACAACCTGACATCAGTAATAACTAAGCAGATTGTTATGCAAGAGTTTTCATAATGTCTGTCTCTGCACAACAAAAAAACAGAAAAAACTACTGCTTAATTGGTCACTCAATACTAAGAACTTAAATGTACAACATACATGCCAAAATTATCTTGTTCCAGATCACCAAGTGATTACTACTTTTACATACTTTCCCTTTTAAAAATGACATTGGAGGCAATGTGAGATCCAGACACCAGTGTGCATGTTACACCACATATAAGCAAGATGCTTGTTCTTACTTGCCTTGCGAGCACTACCACACAGGGTTTTTAGAACAAACCTTTGTAGTACTTTATCTTCCAGGTCTTGTGACTATCTGTACCATTCTTCCATTCCTCAAACTCAGGAATACTATAAAAAGACAGCTCCTGCTTGTTTTTAGAGACCTGCACACAAAACAGATAAGATGATAAAAAAGATAACCTTGTAAAAACATTATGAAGCTCCAAACAGGCAAAAGGTATATTCACCTTTATGATGGGTGTAATAAACTCCTCTAGAAAGCCATGCCTGAGCAGAGAGGGCCAGTTGTGATGGATAAAGTTGATCAACAGCCCTTTAATGTGGGACCCATCCTGATCCTAGAGACAGGAGTAAAGAAAAAACCCACAAATAAAGCAATTAGGAAATGGAGATATATGGGGATTATATTTAGACCTCCAATATTGCATAAAGCCTTCTAAATCGTTGCAGTGCAAGTCAAATAAGCAAGGACTGAACTTTTAATCTTCCGTACACAAACATTATCACATATATCCTAACATATGCATATAAAACAGAATATCTAAGAATTAAGGAATTCAATAGAACAGGGTTTTTTTTTCTTTATGCAGCATAGTGATCTGTGGAAAATCTTCAGTACTTTTTCAATGATCAAGGTGTTTCCAAATTTCCACTATATACATAGTGCTACTCCAGTTCAATAAATTTGGGAGAGTACGTTACCTGATCTGTCATGATCATGAGCTTTCCATAACGAAGACTTTTCAGGGAGTCCGCATCTTCGTAACTTTTCTTATACTGTAGACCCATGATTTTAATTATGTTGTTAATCTCTGCATTTTCCATGATCTAAAAAGAAATATGAATATAATAAATTGGAAAACAAAAATTGTCAACTGTGCATTGTCAATGGATATTTAAAAATTACTTCTAGAAATAATTCAATATTTTAAGATGTACTGCAGTAGCTCACCTGCTTGTGTGAAGCTTCCCGGACATTGAGAAGTTTACCCCTTAATGGGAAAACACCAAATCTATCTCTTCCAACCACACCGAGGCCAGAAACAGCCAGAGTTTTGGCTGAGTCTCCTTCAGTAAGAATGAGTGTGCACTCAGTGGAGTGTTTACTGCCTNAAAATAAAGAACAGAATTTACAACTCCTAAGAACAAAAGGAAACAATGTAAACATAGGCACTAGCCATTTCACATTAACTGGATACAGTCAAGCTCATGATTTAATGAAAAACAAACCCCCTTACATAAGTTATAAAGCAAAGCAAATACACAGAACATTGTATAAAGCAATATACCAGCATCATTGGCATCATCCAATTTAGGGATTCCTTTGATCTTTGTGTGTTTCACAGCAGAGCATTTCTTATTCAGTAGGGACTGAGCCTTGAACTTAACCCAGTTTAATATGCTTTCCACAATTCCACAGCTTATTGCCTGAAACAATTCGTAACAAGATTAAAACAATTTTTATGTAAAAGGATTAATAAAACAGTCAGCATACTGACATCTTATAAAATATAAAAAGGCACAATAAATAGTGTAACTGGAGCTAAACAAAAGTTATTTGATACAGATAACACATAGCAGATATTTCCTTACTCTCGCTTGACTAACTAGTATGAAAGGTTGGTCAGTCTAATAATGCAACATACAAAACTGATGTATATAGTCACCGATGTAAAGCCAAGTCTATTCTAATATGTATGGCCCATATGGGCAGAATCCCAAGTCATTAATATTTCATGAAATACAAATGACACCTAATGATAATGTACAAAAAAAACTAAATACTTACCGCTTTATAGAATTTATCAGTCAACTCACACTTGGACCCAAAACTTTTCGCTTGCAGTGTCATGTTCTCCTTGGTCTGGGAGTCAAAGGTTGGATTTTCAATCAAACAGTTCACGAAAAGCCACATATGGTTTTTCACCTGAGGGGGGAGATTTTTTTTTTTAATGTAATCAAAATCAGGAGCATGAAATGTTATTATAAAACGTATTACATACCTGGAAAGGCTTAATTGATACACCACCCTTGTTCTTTTTCTTCACAACATCAATGAGTTTGGTAATAATCTGATCAGCCACATGGTCAACATGCCTACCACCCTGAACAGCAGAACATGTAAACATAAGCATTTATAAAAAGTAACCTGACCTACACAAAATGGCGACCACTAAAAGTTAAACTGTATAGAATACAACTATAATACAGCTAAAGTGTTTAAGAACAAAAAAGGTGGATAACATGCCTTGGTGGTAGCAATGCTGTTGACGAAACTGATTTGCTGGAAGCCCTTTTCACTCATTGTCAAGCACACCTCCCATCGATTGTTTACTACCTCATGAATGATCTTCAAAGGATTGCCAGTCTCATCCAACTTATCTTTAATATGCAAGTCAACATAACTGCGAAAGCCAGTTATCTGAAAAAGAACATTATATTAGTGTATTCTCACAAAAATAAATGGAATNAAATAATCAATGTCTATAAACTTACAGGAAGTTTCTTGCCATTCAGGAAGACTTTCACACCCTTGGAAGATCCAGCAACATCGTAAGCTCTCCGAGACATGAGGGCAACAATGTCTTTATCCAAAATTTGCATCTTAAATTTGCTTAGATCTGGTTGGAAAGTGATAGAAGTGTAATCTTCTCCATCAAAAGGTTTAATTTTGGACTCTCCAGCATTCGACATGTTATTGCTCCAGGTCTGATAAGAGAAAATACTACAAATTACCAAAAAGTACAATAGCTTTGTATACAACATGACAATCATAGAAGTCTACACAGACTAAAGATGGAGAGGGAAAATTTACAAAGTAATGTCCTCNACACATCTGCAAATAGGAGTTTGAAAGATGCCATTTAATAGATAGGATATTACATACAGTAAATATGATTGTAGCACATACCTGTTTAAACACCTTCTTGTATTCCTTGCATGCCGTTTCCACTGTAAACTTGTTACTGAATATGTTGCACAATTTGGCACCATAACCATTGCGACCACCTGCAAGGTATAAGTACAATTACAAGACGAACAAATTTAGTGCACTGACTTTCATTTAATAAATCAAATAAATTCAAGTAGAGTATAAACTAAATTTAAAACATNACAAAATACAAATCTAAAGAGTGTCAGCATTAATTGGTTTGGAGACGTTTGCTTTCAATCAAATAGCTCAGTGAGAGATGTCAGTAATACGATTAAGTGTATACAGATGTCATCATGATTTTGAATGTGTGAATCTTGATAAANGGCCAGTGATGTTTTTACATAACACACTGATAGAACCGATGTCTATACAGTTATGAACAGTGGAGTACTTNGTGTATACTTTTAGCCTACTGATAAAGAGAAATGAATTTAGCTACTACTAGAGTGCATACCTGTAACTTTCTTTTCGTCGTCATCATAATTACTAGATGTCAATAACTGTCCAAAGATGAGGGCAGGAACATAGACCTTCTCCACCTTGTGCTCAACAACAGGAATACCTTTCCCATTATTCCACACAGAGATGGTGTTGTTCTCCCTGGGAAGAGTATAGCAACAATTAACGTTAAAATAAACTAAAAAGCATGTGCATAAATGATAGCGATATAAGTACTTACGAATCAATTGTGACTTTGATACAGGACATAGTTGGGTCCCTTTGTTTGTTATCAGCAGCATTTACTAAAATAAGAATGTAAAAAGAAAATTGAGAAATGAAATATGTATTATATAAATATCACTAGAGGAATGACACTACATAAGGTTAATATGGCAATTATGTAAAACTCACCTAATATTTCATCAAATATTTTATACAATCCAGGGACATAAGTCACTTCTCTGCAGTTCAGTCCATCTGCATCAAACACCCACATTTGCTGGGGAAAACCAAATGTAATGTAAAAAAAAAAATAGGAAAATCTTGGAACTAATATAAAATTTTCTCCTCCACTGAGGTATTAGCAATATATTCCCTCAGTTCATGTTAAAATTTGTATTTGACTATAGCAGTTACAAAAAATATTTCTGTAATAGTGTTATTGTTTTCTGTGATGTTTGACATGTTCTATTTTAATGTTTTGTAAAAGCTCACTCTATTATTAAATAGATATGACTAAATATTTACAATAATTATGTTTATAATATATTCATCAGAAACTCCAACTAGTTACATTCTCAGTTTAAGACCAACAATACAAATCTAATATGCTAAAACTATAAGAACCATGGTNTCTCTTACTTGTGTCACAGGCTCTACAGAACCAATGTAGGTATCCGGACGGAGCAATATATGCTCCAANTGTGTCTTCTTCTGGTAGATCCTTTCAACAGAAAGACGCCTGTTCTCATCTTGCTTCAACTTACTTACTTTTTTATTCTCATCAAGGAGAGGCTGGAGACAAAAATTAAATTAGAAGCATTAATAAGGNCATTTAGTTGTGAATGTCAAGAAATATACATTTCACAAGGTGCTGTACTTATAAAAGAGTTAGAAAAAAGTTCGACAAATTCTCAGCTTAATAGTAGAAGAGAATACATATCACACTGCTCTCAAATACACATGNAGCTCAAAAGAAAAATCATCACCAAATCAACAGTTTTCTGAATACAGTGGGGTCATCTTTACTTTCATCTAAACAGAAATAAAGGCGTTTCCAGTAACCCAAATCCAACATTTTTCTGAAACTTGTGATTAAATGCTAACTAGAATTATATTGGAGTTGCTATGGGCAACATCACTAAAGAGAAAAGTTTTATAAAAAAAAAACATGGCAGATCAAACTACTCTAAACATGATCTTTTAAGCTCCCCACCTCCTAGTTGCAAGAATAAGATTATTTGCAGGATAATCATGGCTGTAGCCAGTACTCATGATGGACCAGCTGGGCAGATACAGTATTAGTACCTGGGCATTTCAGAAAATCATTAATGCCACACNCTGGCCCGTTTCTGACAGCCAGCCAATCAGCTTCTTCTGCATGGCCTTCCTCCTGAGCCTGATTACCAGACCATGCAGAAAGTGGCAGGAGCAAACATCAGGACAGCCATACTGAAATCATTGTTCACTGGAAGATACATACATACACATATATATATATATAGATATATTATACACACACATATGTATAACTTGCACTAGTGTACCCCACATGTGATAACAGGCAGCTTTTACCAGTGAATGGACAGGCTTCCCTAACAGAGCTTAATGTAACAGTGTGTAGATAAATAAGGATTCATGTGACAGATAACACAGATCATTTGATTGTCATTGCAGTGGGATTTATTACCTTTATTAGTATCTATCTTTATAGGGTGTTTTATAAAGCAGAGTAGGCAGTAAAGCAATCAGCCACCCTTTGTTTTGCATTGATCAGCCATCTATCAGCACATGCTGGATGGGGTAGTAATTCCAGATACACATGCTGCTAGGATCCCTTTATTCTCTAGCTGGCTCATTGTGTATAATCGGATATTTAGGAGACACATGATGTTAAAACCGAGGTAATAAAGAACGAGATCAGAGAGGTGAACATGTGTCCCAGTCATCATTACCCATT
The DNA here is from genome assembly GCA_016617825.1 of Platyplectrum ornatum. Classification (NCBI taxonomy): domain Eukaryota; kingdom Metazoa; phylum Chordata; class Amphibia; order Anura; family Limnodynastidae; genus Platyplectrum; species Platyplectrum ornatum. Next base: position 39,848 of record JABWIB010001210.1, read on the forward strand.
AACTAAGGAGCTAGAGAGTCATGTCACACGTGCTGCAACTAACAGCAGAATATATGTATCAAGCACTGGAGGGGGCTGAGTAATGGAGACGCACATAAGCCACACTATAGAGAAGCATCACTTTAATGCAAACAAAACACAACAACGCTCACAATGTCAGACGCGTAGAGTGTACCACGAGCACGTCATACTCACTTTAAGTGGTTCGGTCTCCATTCTGCAAAGATATCCGGTACCTGAAACGCGCCGNTCGCCTACGAACTGTTACCCGTGATCTCCCACCCAGTACTGAGGCGAAAGCCGTTACTGCGCCAATTTAAAAACTTTCCANCCCGCCTAAAACCAGCGGCCAATACACAGCGAGACCGGCACGAATCCGCCAATCGCAGGGCTCAGGGGCGGCGCCCTGTATGAACGCTCCAATTAGGACGTTAGGACGCGCGGCACGTATTTGGACTAGACGATTTGTAAATACGAATCTATAATAAGGCTGACTGAGGCACGCGCCACGAGTGAGAGGAGGATGTTATGTGTATACACTATATACACTATATACACTATATACACTGACTATATACACTATATACACTATACACACCCGGCTCCCAATATTACTCGTATATGAAGAGAAATTTCTAAAAACAGCTTATAATATGTTAGAGGAGGATGTTATGTTATGTGTATATAATATAATCACTATATACACCCTCTCACCCGCCTTCCCATACTACTCATATGTATATGAGGAGTAATTACTATAAACAGCTTATAATATGAGAGTGAGAGGAGGATGTTATTATGTGTATATAATATAATCACTATATACACCCTCTTACCCGCCTCCTCATAACTACTCATATGTATATGAGGAGTAATTACTATAAACAGCTTATAATATGAGAGTGAGAGGAGGATGTTATTATGTGTATATAATATAATCACTATATACACCCTCTTACCCGCCTCCTCATAACTACTCATATGTATATGAAGAAGAACAATTACAATAAACAATTTATAACATGGTGGCCAACTCTCCCTGAATATCAGGGAGACTACCTGAAAAGTGGGTGATCTCCCTGACTCCCTGAAGTGCTGGATAATCTCCCTGATGCTGATTCAGTTGAAGAAAACATTGTGTTATTATGATAGAATTCATAAATTGTCCCCTATTTCTATCAAGATAAAAGAGTGTGGATCCTATTTACAATTTTCACAATAAATACACAATTAGTGTTTATTTGCTGACAATTTAGCAAACAATAAACACTGATGTTGCTATTTTTATTGTGTAATAGTTGTCATGACAGAGCTAGACGCACCGATGGGTGGAGTTATCCACAGGACACACCCCTTTGGTGGCACAAGTTACACCCCTTTGGTGTAGCGCTTGTCACAAACTCCCTGAAATCCATTTGCAAAAGTTGGCAACCCTGACTTATAATATGTGACGTATAAAAGCTCATCAGTCCAATAGTAACAGCACACAGTCCCNGGGTAGTATACATCTCCTACTGCATGTAATACAACTCCTGTTGCTGGAGGCGCCATAATATTTACATACATATTTCGTTAATATCATTACTTTCACAGTTTTTCTGCAATATCCTAATGCTGCGTCAGTGTTGCTTACATATACTAAATAGTTTCTGTCTTCAAGCTTCATTGGCAGCTAACATATGAACGCCTGTACAGGAGTTCAGCATGAAGATGTATTTCCATTAATAGCAATTTTTATGTGTAAAATGTGTGAAAAGTTTCAACACTGATAACTTTATAGAANTGCCCCATCTGTAACAAGTGCTCAAGGTTTAAAACACCTATTTGTATTTGGATATAGCAGTGGCTCNGTAATCTTGTCCACATAGCATACTCAGTCATGAATGGAGAATTTCATGTTTGAGAAATTTATCTGTAACACACACTAAAACNATTTTTCCTCCAATCCACAATAATTGGTGAATTGGCACAAGGCACACGGCAGCACACCTATCATTCACACTGACACGCCAACCAAGGGAAGACATTTTTTAACCACCCCCCACTGAAAAAAATTTGTGGTGCCCCTGTCACAGACCCATCTCAGAGACAGCATATGATGGATCCACACAATGAGATAGGTTAGCAAAACTTATGTGTGGAGGGAACGGAGGAGAGAAGGGGTATTAGATTTAAGATATTGGAAAGGGAAGGTTACGTTAAGGATACAGGGAGGGGATGGAGCGTACAATGAGAGGGTTACATTTAGGAACTGAGAAGAGATGGAGTGATAAAAGGGAAGGTTAGGTCCTGTCCATATAGGTCCTCTCGGACTGCTGAACATTGGATGCCTGGGGCCTTTCTGCAGGACATGCTCATAAGCAGAACACAGGAGAACACAAGTAAAACTTACTGAGTAACAGTGGGGTCACATTTGTTTATTTATAGACAACAAACAAAAAACTAAAACTCTGAAAACAGAAATTATTACTTATTACATCCAAGCATATGACATTATTATGAATGAAAATATGAATGAAAAGAACTTATCCACATTTGCTTTTTGGAGCGCTCATTGTAGGGCAGTTTATAACAGTAGCATTATAACTTTTTGCTTGGTTTGTTTATTCTTGGGTAGTCATACAGCCATCTACAGTACACTGCATGTACTAAGAGGTGACTATAACGTGGAACAATCAAACTATTTAGTAATTTAATAATTTAACTGTCACTAATACTGACAGAAAATTCATACGATTTTTACACACAACCTTAATTAATACATTGATTAATTAAACAATAATTTAATTTTAAAATTTTTGCTATCTCAATTGTGTTTTGATTAAGTTATGAGTGTAAGGAGATATCAAGAGAGTTTCCAGTTTATATGTCACATGGTTACTCTTTTATATTTCATTATGTTGATAAAATTGAGCCTCCAGTTATTAAAAGCAATATCATGCACCTCAAAATCACAGCCATACTGCTATCGTATTCTAGAACCTATCCATATAAACAGGTGCAGTCAGATGTAGAATTTTACCATTTGGACTGCAAGTTATGTAACACAAATTTTAACGACTCCCTCCAGATATTAATAGATATGTAACACATTAGAAAGAACTGAATCTTTCTTGTATATGATAATGGTCATTAATCTCTTAGCACCTATGGCATATTGATTATGTCAGCTAAGTACTGGAAGGAAGGTGAGTAACATTGATTATGGAAATGCTGTGGAACCTCTACTGTCTCTGAAAGGAGTATAGAAATTNATCACCACATATCGTAATAAGGGAAGGCTATTTCGATGCACAAAATAGCCAGTTCCTGGCTACAGGTGAATGAGTCGTTTTCTTGAATCCAATGCTTTGTAAATGGCGACGCTAANCCTTCTGTATTAGCACGACTTCTCCATTCTTTACAGTTTCTCCCTCGTACACTGGTTCCTCTTTGGCTAGAGCCATGCCAGAATGCCTTCCGTGGCCTGAATAAGAAAATATGGGGGACATTAATATACACTAAATATACTAAACACGGTCTCATCAGGATTGTGATTGGAATATGAAATAATACAATAGATGTAGAAGATCTGTGGTAATTGGTCTCTTTCATACATTCCTTTTTGTTATTCCTATATTTGTGGTATTGTTGGATTTTTTTTTTTACACTGGACTGGATTACCATGCACTGTAATTCCTATGAAATTATTTGTTTATATTCTGTTGTNATTGCATTAAGTATATTGAAGAACTGTATATTGGTATGTTTGTGATGCTGGTTAAGAAACTCTTAATAAAGAGCATTTGATAAAAAATATATACTAAAGAAAAGTAGAGAAAGAGATTAAAAAGCTACACTATAATAACCATGTGATGGTCTTTACACGGAAGTGTACTGCAATGCCAGCTAATGGTTACTAGTGGTACTACTAATTTTAGTTGTTGCTGTTTACTGAACCATGAATCCTTCTTCAGGGTTACACACAGGGCCGGTGCCACCATTAGGCGATCTTAGGTGACCGCATAGAGCACCAGTCCCTGGGGGCGTCACTTCCAGGCTGCCCCCATTTACATGCCGGGTTATATATTATAAAGGACTTTATACACTAAACTCACCAGAGAGGATCACTGAGGATGTTTCTTCCATTAAAAGAGTAAATTGGGACCCCAGATTTATGAAATCCAAATTTACTATCCATGAGGGAATTCCAATTCCTAATAAGTAGTTCACCCTGAAAAAGTAGGCACAAAGTTTATATTTTATACTTTACATTAGTTTAACTTTTGCTCATTTATGAGAGTACCAAAAAGATCTTACCCTTAAGTTCACTATAGGGAATCCCCGGTCTGTCTTTTTTACTATGGAAGACAGGGATTGGCTGGAGGATGAGAGAAGAGCTCTGAAGGTCCCATAAAGGGACATCTCAAGGGCCTGGCGATGACATTGTAGGTCCGCTCCTCGGATCCCATTTATATCTCCAGACATAGGAACATTTAGGGCTATTAGTCGGAGCTGGAAAATCAGTAAAGAAACACATCTAAACATCTATATTGAGATCATGAAATTATATATTTAGGATTAGAAAGAGCACACAGCAATACTGTGTTTCCCCGATAATAAGACACTGGGGTACATTTACTAAGCAGNGAATTTGCTGGGGAATTGAAAAGTGGGGAAGTTGCCCATAGCAACCAATCAGATTTGAGCTCACAGTTTCATTTTGCATACTGGAGAATGTAAGCTCGAATCTGATTGGTTGCTATGGGCAACTTCCCTACTTTTCAATTCCCCAGCAAATTCCTTGCTTAGTAAATATACCCCACTGTCTTGTATCTTTTTCAGGACAAAAAAACACCATAGGGTTTATTTTCAGGGTAGGGCTTATTTTATTGACCTGATTTTAATCCAATCATGGCCCCTTAAGTGCTGCTGACATATGACACCTCATTGTTCCCCCAAGTGCTGCTGACGTTAAGACACCTCATTGTGATTTAGATAGGNCTTAATTTTGGAGGAGGGCTTACTTTAGACAGTTTACTGTAAAATAGGATAGGGCTTATTATCAGGGTAGGTCCTATTATAGGGGAAACACGGTATAACGACAGTTGGGTAGGGAGAGTCAGCAAGTGGAAAACAAGATCATAATATAAGGATGTTGTTAAAGAAAGAACATATTTGTTTCCCGCAATTAGCAGTAGCCAATGTATAAACAATAAAAATGCAGCGTATGAAATTACTAGGCAATCATTATATTTATTGCACAATGTATATTATCATAGCCACCTACAGAATTTTTCTCTAGAACACAGCATTTTCATGACTTGTGCTATGTGAAATGGAAACACGTAAAAGCAAGCATGAGGAAAGCACAAGAGTACAGGCTCAGGCACTGATACACATGTAGTATGGATTATCTCACTGAGGGAATCCTGGGGATGATACTGGGCAGAGCAGCTACACGCTCTTCAAAGTCTTCATCCTGAAATAAAGTTATAGATACAATGAGCAAATCTACAGATGTGTGTCATAGACATTTGCACAATGTCTACATATTGGCTACACCGGTGGTTTCCAAACTTTCTCAGTTCAACACACCCTTAAGGTCTTTTTTGAGTCATAATAGTGACGCAAAGGTAAATATATTTAGGTAAAGACAGAAATACTTCAGGATGACATTAAATTTTGTGTAGCTCCTATAGAAAAAGTTAAATTGCACTTCAAAGCAACACAAGCAACATGCCACAGTGTCAGAAAAACATTCAGTGGCACCTAATGAGAGCATTGTGGCACTCCAGGGAGCCTAGGCACACAGTTTGGGATCCAATGGGCTACACTTGTTTGGGCTAATATGACAGGTTGCAGGGGGGTTTGGGAGAGTCTAGAAGCTGTTATATTTTTATTATAAAATCTACAGTAGTTTAGCTTGAAACTGAGACCTGACACTTTGGTATAAGACATGAAAATGTAAGTTTTACAAACCCTATGATGTATGGTAGAGATAGAGAGACCAAGATACAGAATGGGTTTATTAGGTAGAAAGGAACACTACATAATGAATTAAACATGTACAATACACTATGATAGCTAGATATGTACTATACAACGGTAAACTAGGACTGAGGCGTAGACTAGAGCAGATCAGGGCTCGAAGTGGGGATTCTATAGTGCCGGTATGGCACTAAGCCCCGCCCCTTACATAAGCCCCGCCCCCTCCGGACCCACATTTTTTTTTCAACTAACATTCCCCCCTCCAGTGCTGAGGGGGCGGGGCTTAGAAGAGGGGGCGGGGCTTCGCGGGAGAAGTGCCGGTATGCCATACCGGCATATACCGTCCCACTTCGAGCCCTGGAGCAGATTATATACTTATAATGGGATCCAGAAACAAGCAAGGAATAAATACAACAACCTGCACCTGAGTAATACAGAGGTAGTCTTAGTTAACATGGCAACTCATGTGCGGAAAATGAATTAGTCCACTAGCGGCCTCTAGAGGCAATTCAGGAGGATGTCTAAAACTAGGTACACACGGTAAGATAAATTNTATCCAATTGAAAGATTTTCAAGAGTGGGCAAAACCATGGTGAATTGCAGGGGAGGCAAATTGAATTAATTGCAATCAGTATTAGAGTTGAGAGATTATGTTTCCAGCACAAGTGTAATAACAGTGTAACAGTAACGCTGGTCAGTATCTGTGTGCAACATGCAACAATAAAGTATTCTCCCTGCATGCAAACACTGGCATTCATTTTACCCCCCCTGCAATTCATCATGGTTTTACCCACTCTTGAAAGATCTGTTGATTGGATACAATTTATCTTACCGTGTGTACCTAGCTTAAGATTGTCCCTAGAATCCAAACAGGATTAAATAGCACAACAGCTTAACAGTAAGTTTAATTGAATTATACTCTAAATTCCTACTCACTGTTAATTCCTCTGGCATTGAGGGATCATCAGCTGGGAAAGTGAGGTCAGACTCCTCCAGCTAAAAAATAATGCCAATCGATTAGCATAAATGTTTGGTTTGAACAGTGATGGAGCAGAAAATAAAAGTGTGCTACATAACAACACAAAAGAAAAGTAATCAAAGCTGGCACTATGTATTCTTTTTTCCATGTTGTTCATATATAACAGATTAGACAGATTAGATAGAACATACCATGACTTTGCTCCATCCCACATGAGTCCTGAAGTAAGCACTGCGTGGTTCCTTCACGTACAGTAAGCTTCCTTCCATCACCTCCTCCCAAGCTTCAATCATCTCGTCTTTGGTATCAAAAACCCAACTGTGCACCTGTAACAGTATCACCCAGATTTACGTTTCCATTAAACCACACCTTTCATTATTAAGATGCCTGTGAGTAGAAAAATTGATTGCATTGATGAGTAGGATCTCAGCCATTTAATGTACAGTATATCTATCATAAATCATTTCATAAGTAGATTTAAGCCATAATAAAAATAACAGGTATTTTAGTATAATTCTACCTCAATGTATATTAACTACAAATACACACACATATATATATATATATATATATATATATATATGCTTCTCTTTAGTTACATTACCATGTCATTTCTAAAAAAATGAAACATACATCCTCCCAAGTCTTCATTTATTCATCAACTACATAATTAAATCACTCTCTTGTTGACCCAATCTCCACCAGGTCCACCCAAGACCTGATATCTCCAAACTATGGTCGTTTTAAATTGGACACTGCCCCTTTCTCAGTATAACATGGCCATATTTTAAATCAGGGAATCTTTACTGTTCCAAGATATTGGAGCTTTAGCCATAATACATTTTGCTTCCATCCATTCGATATGAGATTACCTTCTTATTGACCCTCTCGACTGGATCCGAATCTAATAGAGACCAATGTTCAGGAGGGAAATAAGAAATAGATATTAAGATTACAATACTTCTAGGATGTTATAATAGATAATAGATAAAATCTTGAAATGAACCTTACATGCACTGAAATAATGCACCCACAGAGGTGTGTGTACTAATTACAACATACCTGTGTCTCCGTGTTCTCCCTTGGCAACCTGCTTAAGAGAAAGTGTAAATGAGGACAGGAGTGAAATGTTACATACATAAGAATGTTTTATATTTACAGAGATCTCCTGGTGGTGTTAGATGTGTGTCTTAACAGGTATGAAAGCCTTAGCTAGTACATAATGTCAGTCCTACTCCCATTCCTTGGGGGTGGTCACTGATTCGCCAATCTGCATTTTGTCCATATCTGTAGTTGCCTTACCGTCTGCTTGCAGTGTGGCCGGGAGGGAACAGGGAACACTCTCTGCAGAGAGACACAGACCCCTAGTAAGTAACCCTTCATTCCTTAATCATCTACAACAGAACAACGCTTGATAGGCCCACAGAAAGTAATTTTAAATGCGTTGTACTTCCCAAGAAAAAAACATAGCTTACATTGACATACACCACTCCTGGAGGTCCGGGCGGTCCAGGGGGCCCAGGCAGGCCTGGACTTCCGGGAAGACCCTGTGAACATCATTTTGAATTCAGTTAGAAAGTGGGAGGATGAAGTGATACGTAAGGATCATACAGTAGTATCAAGGTAGCAAGACCCATATAAGAAGACAGAGATGGGCAAAGTTTATTTATGAATACAGTGATAGGCAGGACAAATACACGAGTACAGTGACAGGCAAGACACATACTATACATGAGTACAGTGATCGGCAAGGCACATAAACAGTGATGTATTTATATAGATGTACACTGATAGCTAATGTATTTATACAAGAGCACACTGATAGGCAAGAAATATATAAGAATGTAGAGATAGGCAAGGCACATATGAAGTACAGTGATGCACAAGACACATACCAGAATACAGTGATAGTCATACATATAGCAGAAATTGGTATGGTATATACATGACTTTAGTGATAGGCATGACATATACAGGGCTACAGTTTTAGTTAGGACATATAGCAGTAAAGTGATCGGCAAGGCACATCTAAGCATACAGTGATAGGCAAGGAAAGCTGAATGGTTATCACATCTTTTCCCATGGGAATGGCGAAAAACTGAAATTTAGTTTTTAATTAATAGAGTTTATAAAAATAAGCAGGGCACATACAGGAGAACAGGCATACAGGGACAAGCAGAGCCTTTAAATGAATTCAGAACTTTGTAAAAGTTCATGTTTATATGGTGGGATTTATCCTAGTCAAGACTTCATTGCCTTCTCAATGACTCTACCTTCATGGTTTTATGTTTCTTTCCAGTAATTGTACATTCCCACCTCTGCACAATGTCTCCTTGTAATTATACCTCTGTACTTATCCTTCTGTACATAATTACATTTTCTCTACATCATGATCCCTCTTGTGTTCTCTTATTCCTATATTACATCTATTCATTTTTATGTCATATCCTAATTACTTTAATGTTTCTCTACTTGGAAAATTGGATGTTGTTTTTTTGTTGTCCAGTTTCCTCGCATCATAGAGGCCATAAGTACTCTGTAGTGACTATGCNGACATGAACAGACATATATTGACGCACCAAAAGGGTTATATAGTAAATGTCAACATATTCATTCTGTATTAATTATGTACATGGTCGTAATGTACTCGATCACCATATAATTAATTGTAAAAAGAGCAAAAACTTTTATTATTTATAAATTTATTGGGCTGGATTCAGCTTTTCACTCTCATGACTTACACTCATGAGTTACACTCTCATGGGCAAACTATGTTGAATTGCAGGGGAGGTAAATTGAATGTCAGTGTTTGCATGCAGGGAGAATACTTTATTGTTGCATGTTGCACACAGATACTGACCAGCGTTACTGTTACACTGTTATTAGACTAGGAAACATCAGCTGTCACTTGTTATGCTGATTGCAACTTATTAAATTTACCTCCCCTGCAATTCAACATGGTTTTGCCCATGAGAGTGTAATAGTCATGAGAGTGAAAAGCTGAATCTGGCCCATTGTGTTTATCTTATTTATTCTATTGTACAGTAAATCTACCATCTGCACTAACATGTTTACACCGTGGACAAAATGAATATGGTGACATTTATTCTGTAACCTGTTTTGTGTGGACAGTATAGTTTTATAAGTATAGTATAGTTGACATAAGTGTTTTAGTTGACATAAGAAATTTGGACCCAACCCCTAATTCCAATTCCCAATTATTATCTTTTATATTCATAACTCACAGCATAGACAAGAGATCCATACATCTCAGATCTGCCATTCTGCAACAAAGAAAAAGAGCATTTGTTACATAAAGACACATTACTATGATTTACAGCCAATTGCTAAACGAAAAACTAAGAATAACACCAGAAAACGTCTTATTGGACCGGATCCTGATTACATACTGCCTACATAAGATCTTCCGTACGCATGAAGATCTGCACGAACAATCATAATGCCATCGTCCTCCCATCTCTCATGCAGGGATTATGCTGTGTCCAACTCATATACACAGATCTCTTGAGGATGCTTCCTAACATCTGTACTATGTAAATGCATTGTGATCACTATACCCGATTTACACACACAGCTAGTGTAAAACCTGTATAGTGATCCTGTAAAAAAACAAAACCTGTGTAGCGGGATTCTGGATCTGGGGGGGAATTCAGTAACTGACGAATCTTCGTTGAAAGTTCGTTTCGTCAGTGGCTGACGAAAATTCAGCGAAAATCGTCACATGTGTATTCACTAAGTGACGAATGTGTATTTTTTCGTCATTTAGTTTGACGTTTACATATCGTCAATGAACGTTTTCAAATTTTCAAATTCGTCAAAACGTGAATCGTCAGCACACTGTGTCGAAATCCATAGGAGCATTATAGAAAGACACTCATAAGCATTGAAAGCATGTTTGCACATTCATAAAAATGGAAGCTATAACAGTCACTAATACATATCCCACTCTCAATTGCAAC
>JABWIB010001211.1:0-12500 GCA_016617825.1 Platyplectrum ornatum
GAGGGGTGTGTGGTGTTATATACAGTAATGAGGGATGTGTGGTGTTATATACAGTAACGAGGGGTGTGTGGTGTTATATACAGTAATGGGGGGGTGTGGTGTTATATACAGTAATGGGGGGGTGTGGTGTTATATACAGTAATGAGTGATAAGGGAATGGCAGCACTGTATGACTTCAGGTTAGTGATATGGCAGCTATGCTGGTCACAGGACTGTACCATTTACCTGCACATATACAGTATTATACCATATATTTAGTGTTTTCTCCCCCCTTCCCTTTCCAGTACAGTGAGTTGGGTTCATACTGGCGCCCCATCAGACCCCCACATGTGTGTCAGAATGTGTTCGCAGCATTAGAAGCCCCTGATCACCCTGAGTCTCTGTCTTCATGTCGTGTTTGTGACACTTGTACAATGTGTTTTGCAGCTGCTGCAGAACCTCGCCATGCCGGAGCACAGTGACACCAGCCTTCCTCCGGATGAGAGGCTGCGCGCTCTGGTGTTAAAGGGCACCTCTGTGGAAGTGAACGATGACATACCCCCTAAGCGTTATTACCGCTCCGGCGTTGAGATGATTCGCATGGCTAATGTTTATGCAGGGGAGGGGAATACGGAAAACGCCTTTATCTTGTACAACAAATACATCACGTAAGTATCCTATTCTACATGATGGGCTTACGTGCCATCTTCTCCTCCTTAAAGATGAGGGGGTATATGTACTAAGCGGCGAGATTGCAGTGAGATTGGAAAGTGGGGATGTTGCCCATAGCAACCAATCAGATTCAAGCTCTCAGTTTCATTTTACATACTGAGGAATGTGAGTTTGACTCTGTTTGGTTGCTATGGGCAACATCCCCACTTTCCAATCTTCTTGCAATATCGCTGCTTAGTAAATGTAGGCCATAGTGTCTGGTTCCACAATCAATGAGTGTGCACTTCAGTTCCTATGGAGAGAGGGGATGATGAGGGTCAGTGTCATGGTATATGCATTGTATATGTTGTCTGGTAACTAGGATGGTGGCAATGCCCAGGGGCGGGTGTAGACTATCTTAGTAGACTGTCCCATAGCGAGGAGGTGGGGGTTGGACATGCCTCCCTTTCTATTGCATGTGCTCTGGCGACCATACTGTACTAAATCATTGGCAGCTGCTGCCTCAGAAGAGCTTGAAATTTGGGTAATCCCAATGTATGCATAGAATGGTATATAGAGCAGCAGCCTGCCATATGTTACAAGTACAGATGCCTCTGGGTGATGTGTTACGCTGGTAGGTACATTAACGGGTATATTTACTAAGCGGTGAGATTGCAATGAGATTGAAAAGTGGTGATGTTGCCCATAGCAACCAGATTCAAGTTCACATTCTCCAGAGGGTAAAATGAAACAGAGCTTGTATCTGATTGGTTGCTATGGGCAACATCCCCACTTTACAATCTCAGCGCTTAGTAAATATAGCCCCAAGAGTATATTAGTGTGTATTAGCATAATATTAGTTAGTGTGAGGATCTTGGAGTCCTGGAAGTGTCATTGGAATAAAGTGTTTGTGTTGTTCAGGCTCTTTATAGAAAAGCTTCCCAAACATCGGGATTATAAGACTGCCAGCGCTCCCGAGAAGAAGGATACTGTGAAGGTAAGATGGCGGGGCTGGAGACCTCCGCATGGTAATTCCAGAGCGATCTGACGTTCATGCTTCTTCTGTAGAAACTGAAGGAAGTGGCCTTCCCAAAGGCAGAGGAGCTGAAGAAGGATCTACACAAGCGGTACAGCAAGGAGTACGCAGACTACCTCGAGAGGAAGGTGGGTGACAGGACATAGTGTACAGCCGTGTACCGGGGATGGCCGCTGACAGGTCTTGTGTCTCTCCATTAGAAATGCGAGGAGGAAGAGTGTGCCCGGCGCCTGGCGCTGCAGCAGCAACTAGAAGCTGAGAAGCAGCGCGTGGCGCTCATGAAGCAGCAGCAAGAGCAGCAGGAGCAGCTTCAGGTGTTTGAGGAGATGATAAGAAGGAAAGAACTGGAGAACGAGCGTCTCAAAATCCTCCACCAGTTCTCCACCGACAACTCACCTGGGGGACCTCTCATCCCTGGGGTCAATGCTCCCCCCATCACTCCACCGATCCCTACAAATAACACCGCCCTGCCTCGCCCACCCGCTGTAGACAGGACTCTGAAGCCAACATCCGTCAGTCATCATGAAGGCTGTAAGTGAGGAGCGCGGCTAGTTATAATGGAATAAGCCAGATGCGATGTATCCATAGACTGGATCCAGACGATATTGGATCAGTGCTGTATCTGTATCTTTAATAGAAGGCTGCTCCGTTCACGCCCATGAAGTCACAAGGACAGGAGCCTATCTTAGGACTTGTAGTCCATCTTCACGTAAAATGGTGATGGATGAAACCTGTATAGGGTGGCATGCATGCGGCATGCCTATATTAGAATACCCCTTCCCAGGTTTCACAGCCGCCCTGCCATTAAAACAACTAAACCTCTTTGAGGATCCATTTCCATACTGAAATTATTTTTAAAAAATGGCTATATCCAGACTTCTCAATAGGCGTGCATTGTATAGCATTGTATAATCACTGGTCCTATATTCTTATGTATACAGTACTGTGTTTATACCACCCCTCACTGACCCCATTCAATTAGCTAAAGTGTATAACAGTCCAGACTCCACTCCAGCGCTTTTACCATCAGATCTGACAATACCATGGATGTTAGTAGGGTTATTACCCTGCATCTCAGGTTATCTGGAATCTCATATGCAGAATGTGGTACAGCATATACATCTATAACTACTGTTAATATGGTCATCTTATTTATATTTGACCACTAGGGGGAGGTGCAGGCTTGTAATTACTTGATTTAATAGTTGACACAGTGCACATTTCTTTCCTATACCATTGTGCATGGGGATGCGTGCACAGAATTTTACATTTAAGCCACTTAACTTCTGAACCAGTCTTAAGTCTGGTTCCAGCCCAATGTGTAATATATATATATATATATATATATATATATATATATATACATACATACATACATACATAAAATTACACTTCCAACAGCTTCTTATCGGACCAACGGCAAACATCTTTATATGCAAGGTGTTTGTTTACTCACCATTAGGAGGTTCTACTTACTACATTGTTACTATGCGTAATCACTGATGTCAGCTTCATACTTACAGAAGGAGCAGTCTTGTCGCAGAGAATGAATAATGTAGTGAGAAGAGTTTCTTAATGCTAATTAAACAGTGTGCATAGCAGGCTTTTCCCGTTATGATACAAGCTTAATGCTATATACAGATTTAGTCATTAAATACAGAGACGCTCTGTGGTACATAATCTGCACTGTCTTCTTGAATGAATAGCTGGCTGCTTGAATAGTAGTTCTTAATAATACAATGAATTCTTATGGTTTCCCGTTGGTTGTTCCAGTTGTCTCCACAGATGGTCTGCGCCATGTTAGCATCCCCCGGGATGTTTGTGTGAAGTTTCTGAGATTGGCTGAGACGAACACACAGCGAGGAGTGGAAACCTGTGGGATCCTGTGCGGGAAGCTGGTAAGTGAGAGGCGATATAATGTCCTGTCCATCCCCATACAATGCGGCAACTTTTCTTCCTCTCACTTATCGAATGCAATCTGTGTATCAAAGTGGCATAGAAAGAGGGTATATGATATTTGATTTATGAAGAGGGTGACGCATAAATGGGATACATAGTAACTACTAATCTCAACTATTCAGATTATGTGATCTATTAGGAGTTATATAATAATATATTTCTTCCGCCAACACTGATAGGCATATAAAAGACTGCCTGTGTGATTTCTCAATGGATTAGATCCAGACTTACATACTGTTGAAGTGAGTGGGCCAAACCATGTTGAATTGCAGGGGAGTTAAATTTGAGAGATGATGTTTTCAGCCCAAGTCTAATAACAGTGTAACAGTAACGCTGGTTAGTATCAAAATGCAAAAATAAAGTATTCTCCCTGCATGCAATTACTAACATTCATTTTATCCCCCTGCAATTCAACATGGTTTTACCNACTCGCTCATAAGTTCAGTAGTATGTAAGTCTGGGTCCAGTCCAATGTCATTATTGTCTTTTATGGTTTATATTCTTTGCAGCTAATCAATCAATATTTATTTATTTTTCAGATGCAGAATGAATTTACCATCACTCACGTCATTGTGCCCAAACAGTGTGGTGGCCCTGACTACTGCAACACCGAGAACGAAGAGGACTTATTCCTTATCCAGGACCAGCACGGGCTTATCACACTGGGCTGGATACATGTATGTCACTGCTGTACCAGTCGCTGATTATACCTTTTCCACTAGTCTCTCATGCTGTCGGCTCTGGTGCCAAACCCGAACCCTCAATCACAAAATGCTGAGCCACATTTTCTCTTTATGTTCCTTAGACGCACCCCACACAGACCGCCTTCCTCTCCAGTGTAGACCTGCACACCCACTGTTCATACCAGATGATGCTTCCAGAATCCATCGCCATCGTCAGCTCCCCGAAGTTCCAAGAGTGCGTATCTATTTCATTAGTTTCATTACGTTTTATAACTGTTCTCTGGTATCGTGTAGATTAACCTGTTATAAAGCAACTTGTGAAAACAAGGTATAGCCTACACTGCAGTACTATAACTGAATCATAATCCTCATTATTGTCACAACTGCTGAGAAGCTGTATTAATACTGTCACATAAAAGACATCAGATGGGCATAAGACAATTATTCTCTGATGTGTGGGAAAGTTAATGTAGTCATTGTATGGATTTATATTACTGATGCACCAGATTATGTCTATGTATGTACCAATAACTTGGCCTCTTGTTTTACAGGACGGGGATTTTCAGACTGACAGACTATGGCATGAAAGAGATAGGTGAATGCAGAGAGAAGGGCTTTCACCCTCACTGCAGAGACCCCCCTCTATTCTGTGTGAGTGTGTCCTTGTACTTTGCATTTAAGTGACCTTTACACTCTGATCAGGATCTGGCTTGAGTTTTGCTTAATCATTTTTTACCTGTTTTTTTTTTACAGTTATATAGAAAAAAAACATGTAACTGTGTATGTGATTCTATCAACATACATACATACATACACTTATACACACACACACACGTACTACATACATATTAAAGCCTTTTATTTATCTTCAGCAGTCTACCTCTCCTCCTCTTTAAGTTTCTCCTCCACAACACGTGGCTGGAGGAGAAACAGGAGGGTTGGTGATTGGTCACAGTGCAGGTGCAGCACGGAATAAAGGGGGCCACGGGTCAACCTCACCTGTGACTTCTCCTTAAATTAAATCTGGTCATCTGTGACTGGTATTTGTTGAACCCTGCTGTATACACTATGCTCCAGCAGTAATAACACAGCTTTTGTAATGCGTTTGAGTTATGAAATTCTCAAACAAGGCCAAAACAAGTGACAAGTGCTGCTGGTGATGTTCCTAATTCTGTCTGTGTTTCGCTCTAAATCAGGTACACTTGCCCAGGCACATGCCTTCTTGCACACTGACTCAGTGCCTCCCCATTCCTAACACAAGTAGACTCAGCTTGAATCTAATTGGTTGCTCTGGGCAGCATTTCCATTATCCGGACAAGGGGGTTTAGGTTAGGGCCCTGGTAAATGGTTAAATGGTGATTTCCAATTTGCATTATTACCAACTCCTCTGCTACAGATCCAGTATTAAGATTATATATATATATATATATATATATATATATATATATATATGTAGCCCGTTACAATCAAACCCCAATTGTTGTAAATTGCGATATTAGAAAGCAGAACAAACTGAAGAACAATAACTTGAAAACCATTAATCATACACATAGAAGGACTGTGAATGGGAATACATGTTTTGGCTATCCAGAAGTCTTTCCTCCCCAGGTCAAAACTTTTATTGTTTGTTACTGAATATCTACAGAGAATAGAGGGAGAACCTTTATGAATTTGCTTACATATTCTGCTTTCCTGTTCAGTTTCACAGTGTATCCACCCTGTTGTGTCGCTACTACCTTTTGTTATTTTAGTATTTGCCCTGTCTCCTGTTATCTGAACTTTGACCTCTGTCCAGAACATATTCATAACTCATCCCTTCCGCTCTCCCCCTACAGGCCAGCACCCACACTACAGTCTGCGAACAAGACGTCGTCATCATGGACCTGCGATAATTCCTCCGACTGATATGCCAACTCCCCTTCTTGCACCCAAACCCTTAACATGGGCTTATCACACTCTTTTAAAGAGGTGTTTTGAGAAGGACCATACAGTGCTAACTAGAGAACATGATTGCCTGCACTATGGAGGTTATGCAAATTCATATTTCATGCCTGTCGCCAGCAGAGCAGACTCTCTATTAGCTGGATGCCAACGTTCGTTTATTTTTCCTGTAAGAAGAAGCTGTTATAACGTAAAAGTTAAAGTTGTTTTTTTTTATTTTCTTTGCAGAATTAACAGCTCATGACTCATTTTGGTGCTAAATCTTCAGTAATGTTTCTATCCACGCTATCGAGGGCTGTAACTTTATCCTCACATGATTACATTTTATGTTTTTTGTTATGTCTCTGCTTTAGTCCATTTTCTCTAAGCAAGATATCTGCCTTTGGGTCTCTGATATTGTTTTAGTAATAGAAAGGTTGTACATAAGTTTAATTTATTTGATCCTTTTCCTACAAAATGCCAGAAAGAATATATATCACGGTTTGATAAAAGATTATAACGCTGTATAATGTTTATTTTCTAGCGATATTAAATATTTTCAGTGCTCCCTGAAAGTGTCCAGTGTTGGAGAATTATTCCACAGGTGTAATGTGAGACGTCATTGTGTCATGTGTAAAGGGTCTTATGGGGTGTTTTGTAATGAATGTATTATTAACATATTATATATAATATAATATTATATATTGTATATTGAATGTATATTAACATATTATTAATATGTATTTGGGGCTGGATACAGACTATACATTCCTCCCCCGGTCCTCTGTGCATACCTGGTGTACGCACACACCCCCTGGCGACAACTACGTAAATTGCGTAGGTTTCTCAATTTACGGAAGGCTTACAAAATAGAGCTCGCATTCACATTCTATTTTGCAGCCAGTTTTAGAATTTAAACTAGAAAACGACATTTGGAGCAGTATTTTAGTGTTGGATCCAGTTGTCTGTAGAGGCGAGGAGGATCCATTCTCTTTGTTTACAAAACTACTTTTTACAAAAAGCTACTAGACCTCTACCCCTAATCCTGCAAGTTCTCCATCCACTGTCTTAACACCCAGCAAAACTACAACCAATACAGAAGCCTGAATCCCGAGGTTCCTGATCCGCTGCTCTGGACACACACCTGCGTGTGCACCTTTTCTGATACCAATGATAGGAGTACATCCATTTTGCAGAAGTATAGATCCAGCATTGTTAACATTTATTTGTATTTTGTCACAAAATGTTACTGGACATACAGTAAGTTATGTGTATATATATATATATATATATATATATATATATATATATATATATACACACACACACACACACACACATCTGTTCCTGACCTTCTGGAGTTTATAGTGAAACGCACATATGCTAGTGCCTACTTTCACATAAACCTGGGTGGACCTTTGTATGAGGGGAGGAGTCTGGAGGATTAGGAGCAGGTATGGTTCTTTGACATTTGGGAACTTGGAATGGTACACATTGGGACCCATTGTGGTGATCTTTCTTTTAACTGGATGTCTTATAGAGTGATAGTAATCCTCTTGAAACACAAGGACAAACAAACATTTCCCCTACAAAACCCCATTAGCAAGAACCAAACTCGCGTCCCAACACTGCGAAGTAGCAATAGTCTAAAAAGCCAGGATGCACTGTGCATCCTATGTTGAGTGTATAGTAAATATTTAGCTCATACGTGTTGTTATAATGACAGTGTGTCAACAGTCTGACAATACAAAGGGGAGAAGTTAGCAGAGCCACTAAGCATCCAATTCTCACAGATCCAACATTCAGGTGGTTGTAAGTGTATTGGTGATATAAGCTATATGTTGCCATCTTTCGGTTTCTCCCTCTGGGAATGGAGCCTCCTCGTTTGCACAAAGAAGGCAACACGGGGTGGAGCTAATTTTGACAATGGATGGGCAGAGACTGATATGATCATGCCCCGCTCGTTCATTATAACGATCAGAGCTGAGGCATTCAGTAAAAATCATTGCCTGAACCCAGGTCCCGGGAGATTTGCGGACTATCCCACGATACCAGGAGACGTGCCCGGAATCCGGGAGGTGATGTCATTGCTGGGTGTATTATATGATGGGACCTTGTAATATAGTGTCTGTGCTGTCTCTTCAAACGCTTCCTTTGACCCAGGAACGTCACACATACTCCCCACAGACTTTGTTGACTGAATGTAAAGCTTTAGATAAGATTATATATGCGTTTAAGTGCATAATCAGCATTCTGAAGTGTGTAAAGGTCAATTATTGTAAGTATTTGCCAATTCTACTATGCCCCCCAGAATACTGCTCTGGCTACTGACATGAAAAGATTTTAATGTTCGCTTTTACTTTTACACATATAGAACAGACAGCAGTTGTTCCCTGATCCTTATGTCTGTAATGTTTTATTAAATCCCAGATACAAAGTCTCTTATCTGAAGAATGCTGAATCGCGGAGACTGTATTGAGCAATGAAGCTTTCGCTGTATTAACGTAGTGACGGATCATGTGTTACACAAGAGATTTTTGTGTATCATGTCAGAAAACATCTGTAACAAGGTCCATTTTCATGCAGCATAGCTAGTAGTAAAAATATAACACTTCCAAAACTCTGTGAGACTCCTGAAATTCAGGCATTGCTCCCGGGATATCGGGAGTGGTTGCAGATCGCCCGTATTCAGATTTTGTAACCGTGCCCTTCGTCACGTGGATTTGGCTGATAGTAAATGGGCAGCACTTGATGTCTCCTACAATAGATCATCTCCACACTGATTAACCTGAATGGCACATGCATACTCGGGAACTTATGTCCTCTAATGTGCGTAAACCAGGATCTGTCCGTTGTCTTTGGAATATACACAAACATATAATATACAACATGTTACAGAATTCCTATTATTTGTATGGGTGTTCTTTTGTTCTGACCCGTAATCCTGTCAATCTATAATGACATCATGAGAGAACTTGGCCAGCTCCTCCAGAGGGGTTCCTCCGAGGTGGACTGATGCCTTTGCTGGAGTAAAGTGCGATGATAATGAAATTACAAAGAACCCAGCTTATACTGTGTGTCCCCGATAATAAGACCTATCCTGATAATAAGCCCTATCCTATTTTACAGTAAACTGACTAAAGTAAACCCTTCCCCAAAATTAAGCCCTATTTAAATCACAATGAGGTGTCATAATGTCAGCAGCACTTGGGGGAACAATGAGGTGTCATAATGTCAGCAGCACTTGGGGGAACAATGAGGTGTCATAATGTCAGCAGCACTTGGGGGGCCATAATTGGATTGATAGCAGGTCAATAAAATAAACCCTACCCCGAAAATAAGCCCTATGGTGTTTTTTTGTCCTGATAAAAAAAAGGCAGTGTCTTATTATCGGGGAAACACGGTATGTAAAAAGAAACAGTTTTGAATGTTTTATACCATTGTACCCCTTGTTATTTGTTGTACTGCTGACTTGTTTGTTTTGTAATTTTATATTTTTATTTTGTTTTTTCTTTGTCCGGGTTTTTTGTTTCTTGTTTTTCACTTCCATGTTGTATATTGTTTTTTGAAAATCAATAAAATACTACTTGATTTAAAAAAAAAGAAAAAGAAAAAAGAAACAGGCAGAGGTGGGTAATGGCTATTTTACATAGTAACTTTCACACAGTGACGTAAGCCCAGGAATGTAACACCAAAGTCATCAGATAAACATCATGTTTTGGACTTTACTCAATTATCCAGAGCAGAAATAAAAGCACTTCAAAGTTAAAATACATCCACAAGGGCTTAGAGCAGGAGATAACCTGGGTACACACTGATGATATTTCCCACAGTGGCCCAGAGGGACATCTTTAGCCACTCATAACTTAAGGTGGCCATCCACGATTAATGTGGATTTTGGGCAAAAATCATTGCCATGGATGACCTCATAACACAAAAAAAACTGATAAAATGCAGGAAAACGCAAACAAAAGATATCGTTGATTAATCAGATTTTCCAATTGATCAACAAGAATCGTTTATTTAAAAAAGAAAACAAAAAAAACTGTAAAAAATAGAAATAAAATAAATAAAAATGTACTTACTGTTTACCAGCCGTGCCCAGCTGCTTCCCTGATGTTCTATATGCGTGACGCCGCTATTTACCCTAGGGAAAATCACCCCGTTTGTTGGTGCCAAATTTCCACAAGAGCAATATTGTTCTTGTATATGCCCACCTTTAGTCAAGAGTGGGCAAAACCATGTTGAATGTAAGGGGAGTTAAATTTCATTCCTTGCAAACAGTATTAGAATTAACAGTGTAACAGTAACGCTGGTCAGTATCTGTGTGCAACATGCAACAATAAAGTCTTCTCCCTGCATGCAAACACTGACATTCATTTTACCCCTCCTCCTGCAATTCTACATGGTTTAACCCACTCTTGAGTAAGTCATTAGTGCCTAAAGATCTGAATCTGGTCTGCTTTTTCATTTGTATAATTAAACAATTTACAATAAGTGATCAAATAACATCATGGGAGTATATTTACTAAGTGGTGAGATTGCAGTGAGATTGGAAATTGGGGATGTTGCCCATAGCAACCAATCAGATTCAAGCTTTCAGTTTCATTTTACACTCTGGAGAATGTGAACTTGAATCGGATTGGTTGCTATGGGCAACATCCCAACTTTTTAATCTCACTGCAATCTCACCGCTTAGTAAATTTAGGCCCATGACTTTGCAGTGATCAGCCATATACACTACACACTTACACAATAATGGGATAGCCAGGAATTTATGGTAGATATATATCCTTATACACTAAAATCAAAGGGGAAAGGTAAATAGCCATAAACACATGATAACAATATTCCCAACACAACCTCTCTGAACTATATGTGCAAACGCTGGGAGCTTAGGAAATAGACTCTCTGAACTTAAAGCAATAATAATTAGCCATAACCTTGACGTATAAAAGAATCATGGGACAACAACAATAATGACTGGATATTACCCATGCCTGGATATAAAATATTTAGGAAGGATGATGTAGGAAAAATTGAAGGCGGCAGGGTATTACTGTATATGTAGAAATTGAAGATTCTACTTATCATAGAAACCCAGATGGTTATTCTACGTTCTGAGGTGATATATAGACCACCAGGACAAGATGGGTAACAAGACACACACTAAAATGGCGGGTGACAAGGCTATGGCAAATCCTCTTAACAATTATTTTATTTAATAATCACAAACGAAAGAGAAGGGAATAGACGACATATAAATAGGAAGACTGTGGCTCTAAATAGAGCGTTACATAAACTTTCAAGACAAATCAATGGGGCCAGATGGGATACATGCTAGTATACTAAAATAACTTAAAGGTGTGCTGCCACAACCACTAACTGGATAATTCAACCGGTCACTAATAACCGGAGTACTTCCAGAGGACTAGTGGAATCCCTCTGCATTAACGTGCAAGTAGGGATACAGCTGATTGGTTGCTATGGGCAACATCCCCACTTTTCAATCTCACTGCAATCTTACCGCTTAGTAAATTTAGGCCACAATGTTCTTCTCTTCAGACTGACTTCACTGACCATTCTTATCCCTCCAACCTGGGTCTAAATTTACTAAGCAGGGAGATTGCAGGGAGATTGAATAGGGGGGATGTTGCCCATAGCAACCAATCAGATTCAAGCTCACATTCTCCAATATGTCAAATGAAACTGAGAGCTTGAATCTGATTGGTTGCTATGGGCAACATCCAATCTCCGTGATTAGTAAGTTTAGGCCTTGGCGTCTTGTTTCCTCGTCAACCAAAACGTCCATTATTCACTGGAAATGGTTATAGAAAGTGCTTGCAAAAAAGAAAAGCTCATCATAAGTCAGGCCGGTGGGAGGTTAGTTTTAGACTCTGACCCTGTACTATCATCAGCATTGAGATTGGCTTAAAAGGACAAAGAGGTGGAGGGGGGAGTAAGCTGTCAGAAGCACTCTGGGCATTGGGAGTAGAGGTATTCAGATCAGAAGACAGGTCAATGGAGACGAAATCACCAGCAGATTTTTATGTGACTGAGGAATATGGATTCATACTCCCGGACCCGCTGGTGAGATGACCTTACTTTACCTTCTTCTTCTTATTATTATAACTTAATATTGACTTTACAGTTCTTATTATCCTTCTAACTAACTTTGCCTGTACTGTTGGAGCCTGCTGGGAGTGGTAGTTCTACAACATCTGGAATAATAAAGGATGACTATGCCTGTGCAAATCTCATTTATATATATA
>JABWIB010001211.1:22051-37923 GCA_016617825.1 Platyplectrum ornatum
CAGAGTTACTGTTACACTGTTATTAGACTTGTGCTAGGAACCAGCATCTGTCACCTGTAATACTGATTGCAATTAATTCAATTTCCCTCCCCTGCAGTTCAACATGGTTTTGCCCACTATTGAAAAAATCCTTAATTGCAATTTATCTTACCGTGTGTGCCTGGCTTTATTCAGTAGAGTTTTTAATAGCAGTTACACACACAACAAAAGCAATGGGGACAGTAGTGTGAGCCTGATGTGAAAACCGGTGTGCAGACCAATCGCCATCATAGTGTCATCAATCATAAGTAGTTTCACCAGACGTCAAGCAAGTGGGGGCAAATTTATATGCTTCAACCGCATACAGAGCGGATTCCACCCACGAGCCCCCTCCTCTGTATGTGGATAATGCGCTATCATGATACACTCTCTTGCATGTAGGGAAATTAGAGCACTTACATGTTTTGAACCCTACCCACCACACACTAGAATGATTTTTTCCAATAACTGTAGAAATAGAATGATAATCTTTCTAGTGTGTGACCAGCAGCTTTAGATGACATCTGTTCAGTGTGTACTGCGGTATGAAAATGAAACTGGTAGCTGGAATCTGATGGGTTTCTATGGGCTACGGGTGTCATATGGAACTAGATGTGTAGGACAAGCCCTTAGAGCAGACCATGGCTAAGTCTACATTTATTCTCATTCTGAACTAGGTGTTCTTTTTCCCCATTTCCTAGTCATACGCATGCAATTATTGTCATAATAATTTGGAAATTGAGGTTTATTTTTTCTCCTATCTTATGCACACACCACAGAGCAGAAAGATTTATCCAGCTCCATCCACACTGTCAGTATAAGCCATAGGTAGTCCCTCTCTGTACCTGTATTGGATAGGTGATTGTTTTCTCCATTGCTTGGCTTGCAGGCAATCACCCAGACTGTGAGAGCTGTACAAGATAATGATAAGCAGATTCTCCTCGCAGCTCTGCAAGACATGGAACAATCCATAAACAAGATGTCTGATGCTCTACAGCTCATGCATGGTAAGTGATCAGTGTACTAACACTCTTCCTACCGCTATCCCATACCATATGTCCATATGCCCAGTTTATATTCTACTCTGTATATCAATGTCCTTAATGAATAATTCTCCTTTAGATTATGTGGATTCTGATGTGTATTACAACACCATCCGCACATTCCTATCTGGGTAAGTCCAACATCACTTTTCATAATATAGTCTATATAGCAGTAAATCTATAACCCTATTTGTAAAACCTGCAGTAGGGTAACAAGCGACACCCGGTACTAGTAGCATAGTGTGGTTTTGTCACCGAGATTCTCTACAACACCACAACCACCACTCCTGGGTGCGGAGGGTGTGACTTATGCAGATCATGCCCAAAGCCCTTTCCCCTTAGTTGGTAGACCCCAATCATTTGCAGTGAATGGGTGGGTGTGGCATCTTCAAGCCCTTCCCATTCATAGTAAAGATCGGGGCTTAGGCAGTGATCCACATTAAATCATTGCCTCAGCCACAGTCCCAGGAGATTCTGCAAATCCGAGAGAATTGCCCGAAATCCTGGAGTCTCCTGAAAATTTCAGAGATATTAATTTTAACTGCTGGATATCTGTGCAACCAGCTTCTCGTGTCGCCTTCCCATGTGAATTGGACAGCGATTTAAAGACCCTCACATGGAGAGTGTGCTGTGTCCCCTCTCTTGTACAGCCAGATTCTTTGCATGATGTGCTTGACCAAAAGTCCATTAAAATGCATTAGCGGATTCGGTCAGTGTTCCATAAACATTTTGAGATGACTATGGGTTTTTATAGGGCTAGTAAACTTAAAGTACAAGCTGTCTAATATGGAAGACTGCCTAATAAAATTCACAGATCTGGTGTGTGAATGTAAACCTTGGTTGTCATTGTCTACTTTTTCTTGAATAACGTTGAAATCACCTCCCAGGGGGCATATTTACTAAGCGGTGAGATTGGAAAGTGGGGATGTTGCCCATAGCCACCAATCAGATTTAAGCTCTCAGTTTCATTTTACACACTGGAGAATGTGACCTTAAATCTGATTGGTTGCTATGAGCAACATCCTCACTTTCCAATCTCACTGCTATCTCGCCGCTTAGTAAATATACCCCCAGGTTTTTAAGCTTGGTCGCCCTATGAGGACGATATTGCTTGTCTGACCATATCTATGGGTTTGTGGTAGAAGGAGAGTAAGAGGTTGAAGTGTTGTTTAATGCCACCAAAAAAAGGGGTCAATTTAGTAAGGGACAGTATCAACGTCAGTGGTTTAGAGACTGGTAACTGAATAAACTCTTCAGAATAAGTTTTTTTTATTTTAGAAATATATATATATACTGGGTTAAGCATGGGACTTAAGAAAATAACTTATTACATATGACATGACATTTTTTTTCTACCCAGTATTGAGAGAGGAACAAAATCTCCTAAATCTAAATTGGCGGTTTACTAAAATCACCTATTAAGTTGGGTGCTATTGTTCTAGCGTTATTGGATCTATATATAATATACAATATACACTCTCACCACAGCCGCAGCCACCTGGGGCCGCGGGTTTGCAGAAGTCTCTTTCTGGATGGCGAGATCCAGCTGATTGGACAGGATGGCTCGGGTTAAACTAGTTTGAGTTTGGTCTTTCATGAGATATTTTGGGTTTAGTGATCACTATACTTGGGACAATGCATGAAATCATCAAGTGTCCTTCTAGACATACTGACTGTTCCTCATCCCTCGTACAGAGGAGATTGACTTCCTAGCACTTCTATAAATGGGTCTCCAGATCGTGGTAAAATGAGGGTTATTCCAGATCACAGTTTCTCATGGAGGAAATATTCTCTGCTAGAGGCTATGTCTTACATAAAGATAACTTTTTCTCGAAAGAGTCACTTTATTAGATTACTGGACATTCCCATTCTGTGTGTCATGTCTTTTTGTCAGCTAATGAGATGTGTATATGCCTCATATTTTGTTTGCTATCACCATTCACTGACTGAGATGAGTGAAATAAAGTAATAGGGGCGCAGTGTAAATTTCCTAGAAGCGCTTTCACTATGTAACATTAGAATTGTGACCTATGTCTATGGGAATGGCCAGACTGAATGTGGTAAAATATAGAGAAGACACTTTTTGCACAGTGTGGTAAGTTATATTATGGGACATTTACAAGAACCATGTTAATGATTACTAAGTACCTGCAACATGCACACGTTCACCTTTCCCAGTATTACATGCACTCATTATAGCAGACCTGACCAACCTGTAGATCTCCAAGAGACCAGGGTCTAAATTTAATGGATAATGGATACAGTATGTAAAATAAAACTGAGAGCTTGATCTGATTGGTTGCTATTAGCAACATCCCTATTTTTCTAACTGCATAGAAATAGAACTGGTAGTTTCACCCCTGAAGAGTCACACCATTCTCAGCATACAGAACAAAGTTATTGAAGTGGGATTCGGCATTCAAAAATATTACCTGGTGACTTTTATTACATATTTCAATGAAGAACACAACACAATGAAATATGGAAACTCTCCTTCTATATGGCCACCTATGCTATTCCTGTCCTGCTGCTAAATCATTCAGAAGGCAGCAGTGTCTGACAACAAGGAATGCTGGTACCAGGTAGTCAATAGGAAACACTTCCAAAAAGTCACCCGATCCAAGCTGTGGAAAGTAATTGTCTTCCACACCCTAGGTACAGAAAATGTGTGTGAGAGTGTGCATGCATACTATAGCCAGGACCTTCACAGACCTGGATCCGTACAATTCCATATCAGTGGAGTGGGAATGGTGTGTATCTACTCATAGTAAGCTCTGTGAGTAGGGAGGAGTGTTATAATGGTACAGTAAGGACTGGGTTCAAGTAAGGTTAATGCAGCTTAGGGTAGGGGTCTCCATGCTAAACCCCATACTCCCTGGTCTACTATCTTTATAGCACAGGGTTCAGCATTATTAGAGCTTGGTACTTGAAGACCAAGACCTTTAGTTGAGCTTGGTAAACCAGTTATTTGGGTAACGAATGTGTTTGCCCATTGTTCTTTGTTATTATTGTCCTCATTCCAATCCTCTTGGAAAAGGAAAGTAATCTGGATATAGCCATGATATACCATATAAAATATATAATTTTTTTAGCTTTTTGACAGCCACATACAATGGCAACCACGTCTTTCCAGTGGAGAGATGCTGACATAGCTGGGTGTATAGACATTCCAATTAACTCCGTCTCTTGGTGGACCATAAGAAATTCAGAGTTCTTGTTATTTGCAACTAATTGAATTTTTTTACGTAGTTTGCCGTATTTAGCACTATATGTGATTGCGGTACAGAAGAACACACGTCTGTTTTAAGTCTTGCACCTGCTGTGTACCAAAATTTGTATAACTTAAAATCAAACCCTTTGGGTCCGATTCCGTTTTCTTCGCACCCTCTTCACATGTTTTTATCTCACAACCTGTGTCATTGTCATTCCATTGCAATAATTTTTCCTCTGTCATTTATGCAGTCTGTAGGTTAAGTCAATATTGAATGTAGGTCACAGCAGTTGTGGTTATATCTTTTGCTGGATGCACACCTCAGGATGGGGGTGTGGTACCTATATAACTGAAGAATGATATCTTGTTTTGTACATTTCATATTTAGATGCAATTATATTTTATTGGAAACATTAAAGGAGCGCCCTGACCTCCTTAAGATGCAACAGCACGTCCCACACACCTCCAAAATTTTCCAGGTTGTGACTCGTGCAGGTTTTATGGATGTTTCCACGGAGTCTCCTGGTTAGCTACCTGACCTGAGGAACCCTGTCTCAGTAGAAGACATGTCTCGCAATCCTATGACCACAGACAGTGCTAGTAGATTGGAAGTTGAATTATTAAGGCTGTAAAATGACAGTACTTGTGTTATATAGTGAGATTTTTCCACAGCATATTTCTCATTACTCATCAAAGAAATGCATTTATCAGCATTGTATTTAATATACCAGTTGGGATAGTTGGGAGGTATGCTGATTTAGACGTTTACATGCTTTGGCTAGCCAATGCGCCATTATTAATAAGGAGCAATTACAGGATGTAACTAGAATTTGTGGGACCCATAGCAGAATTTATTTATATATATATATATATATATATATATATATATATATATATACACACACACACACACAAATATTAAATGTAATTAAGGAAAAATAGACTGCATGCCTAAAAAAAATATATTTATATATAGTGTATATAATGTAAATTAGGGACCTTGATTTACTGTAGACAATGAAAAACAACAAAGGTTTCTCCTTTTTGTATATAGTAACCTAAGAGAGTTGGGATAGAACAATGCTGATATTGATCAGCATTGACTGCCCCTAGGGATGTTCGCCATAGCAACCAATCAAATTCAAATTCATTTTACATACTGCATAATGTGAGCTGGACTCTGATTGGTTGCTATGCGTAACATCCCCAGTTTTGCAATCCCGCAGTTTTAGTAAATTTAGGCCTCAGACCAGACCAAGACAGGACATTATATTATATTTAGCTGGTAGAACATTCTGTAGTTGAAGTCGCTCAGAAGCTGCAGTGTAAATGGCCGGCACGCCACCCTTTTAGTACAATAGTTCCACTTTAAAAATGGTTCTTATTTATTTTCCTAGGAAGATATTTCTTCCTATGCTCCCTTACCCCACGTCTCTATCCCAGCTAATTGGCCACAAGCTGAGAATTTTGTTTTTCAGGCTAAATTTAGCTACCACCTCCTTCTCTCAAGACCCCGGAAAATAAAATTATTTTTGGAAACATCCTAAATTTTCCCAGGGGGACCTATAGCGATGTTATCCATTAACAGCCAAAGTTTACTGTGCTACGTCTGTTTAGCAGAGCAGCATTCATCTTCGCAGTCGTTACATTTTTGCAGTCATTTAGGAATCCTGTACATGCTTGAAGATTTGTCTACATTCACTTTCCGGTTGAAGCCCCTGAATTTCAGATATTCCTAAAAATAATTACACTTGTCCATTAAGACTATCCTCCACTCTTCAAACTTTTAAGAGCTCCCTTTACAATGTAATTCGGTCCTGGTAATAACACTGCTGTGTGACTGGATCATACACTTTTACATTACAACCTGGCTGGTCCATTGTATAATTTATAGAGCTTTCCCTATATATCCATCCCCAATATCCTATAGAGTGTAAGCTTGCAGGCAGGGCCCCCTTCCCAATTCATATGATCAGGCTATGGCTCAAGTTGAGGTGTAAGGGTGGTCCATAAGTCCTTTTATCTAAGATTATGCTGTGGCTGATTAGGGAAGGTTATTCACGGAAACTTGTTTTCTAAAGACTGGATTGAGATGAACAATACTTCTCTCTTACCTTCATGGTCCAATTTACAAATGTGTAAGTATAAAAGATATGCATGCCATAAATTGTAAATAATAGAAAATCTCAGTAACGGTAACAATCCAAATAGAGTGTTTGGAAGCAAGACCTGTATAATGGTAAATAAAGATAAGTGTGGCGATTGGACCTTTCATCTGAAGAAACTATTTTGGTAGCCTATAATAATTCCAATTTTGCTCCAAGTTACAAACTAAGGGCTGGATCCAGATTTTATTTAACAACAGGCCATTTACGTATGTGCAGCTTTGTGTTGGTGATTCAAAGGTGCAAGACAGGGAGTTGTGCAATGGAACACTGATCTTACGGTTCCGCTCAGGCTCCGTCTATGGGGCATAGTTGCCAGATTTGGACAGAGGGAACCGTTTACCCCACAGTATGGTCTTTCTCAAGTCCTTGTGGCATGCATCTCAGCACATACTGCATAGGTGTGCGTGTGGAGAACTTACATAGGGTATTCACACGTTAGGACCATAATTCTGTCAGGTATTACAGTGTGTGTTTATAGTGAGACTGACACTATGACAGCTTATGCTCTTTCCACGTCACTATTAACATGAAACATAGCAGATGACTGCTGCTTTCTA
The DNA here is from genome assembly GCA_016617825.1 of Platyplectrum ornatum. NCBI lineage: Eukaryota > Metazoa > Chordata > Amphibia > Anura > Limnodynastidae > Platyplectrum > Platyplectrum ornatum. The sequence continues at coordinate 29,049 of JABWIB010001211.1, forward strand.
TAAGTTTTGTGACATCTGCAGGAGATTAAGAAATAGAGGATCCTCTTATAACATCAATCTATACAGATTATCTGCTTCTCACTGATTTATGTATCATCTTTTAGTTGGAAGAATAACCCGACCATGCCGGAGGGTCTGATCTACGAGGGTGTATCAGAGGAACCCTTCTTCTTCTCCGGGGGCAGTGCAGCCCAGAGCTCTGTGTACCATGCACTTGATGAGTTACTGGGAATTAGGCACCAGCCAGAGAGTGGTAAGTGTGGGTCTGATTTGGGGGCAGTGATCGGCATGTGCATATTCATCAAATGTTCACAGATGTTACGTTTTGGACCTGCTAGTAAATTATTATAGTCCGTACACATGAATCGTCATGGTCCACTGGGGCTGCAATCATCAGTGAAATTATAATAGCCATCACATCATGTGCATGATTGTGTAGGTGTGTACCTTTATTCTTCTAAAATATTTTACCTGCTCCACCACATTTCACATCTGTAGGAAAGTCAAGTCTATTATGTATAAACAAATCGGTATGTTGTATAATAAGTGTTGGTTTCCGCCCTAACATTCAATACAGATTTCCACTCAGCCCAAGGGCCATATTAACTATGGGACTACCACCCCAGGCCACCATTATCAAAAAGGCCCATAGCGCTGTGGGATTAAGTGGCCAACTTATATTTGACCACCACAAGAGCGGTCACACCCAGTCATCACTGGTCACTCCAAGTGGGCCTTTCGTCATTGTCAGCCCCAGGCCCATGTCTCTCAGGCCCTTCACAGCCCTATATTGCGGTAGGCTTGGTGTAATTCTGTTCCTCGGAGATCACTGATTTTATATGGACATTCTAGATCTGTTGAATTAGATGCAAAACTATAGAAGCAAACTGATTCCAAACATATAGATATTCCCTGGGGCGTGGAAAGAATGAATAGGTGAAGTCTGGGTTCTTTCCGCTCATACTGTTTCATGTCTCCTGCAGCCGAGTTCCTCCAGCAGAACAGAGAGTACATGCCTCCATCCCACCGGGGCTTCATTAAATGGGTTCAGAAGGCACCTAGTCTCCCTGAGTTTATACTGAAAGCTGAGGATCCTACACTCCTGACGGCTTTCAATCAATGCATCACTGTCCTTGCACATCACCGGTCCCTCCACATCCGCATTGTCTCCAAATATGTGAATGCAGCAGGAATCCGGGCCAGGAGGAAGGAAAATAAAGATGGAAAACAAGCTCAGGAGCAACAAGAAAGGGGTACTGGGGGGTCCCAGGTCATAAGTTTCTTGAAGAGTGTCCGTGACACCTGCAAAGAGGGAATGCTGAGTACTCCTGAAGATCACTAGTCGTCCTGGGAGAATGAGGCATAGGGAGAATCTCACATCACTTATCATGAATTCTGGTTTTATGATATGTACCCAAAACAGTGGTCGGGAAAACGGGGTAAATTACCCCAAATGGGGTAAAAATAAAATTCCTGGGGGTAATGCCGGTTGTCCTGCCAAGACACAGACGAGCATGCATGTGAATTTATATGCATACCTGGTTGTGTCTCGCCAGCGCAACCGTCCATTTCCCCATGGCAGCAAAATCGGAATGACGCTGACATGGTCCCGTCATCATCATTACAGCGAAGCGAAGGAGAGAGCTGGAAAATCTAGAAACTGATTGGTTGCTATAGGTAACCACATTTAATTTTTAGAAGGTTTACTAAATCTAGTCCCTACTAATTTCTCTCATATATAGATTGGGATATACAGACCAGATAATGGATTACTTAAGGGAGTGTTCAGCAGCCATTTCTGCATATCATGTATAGTAAGCTGCTTCTCTGTTTATCTATATGCAGGTGGTGGGTTACAGATATGGTGTTTCTTATAAGGTCATTTTTAGAATGTCTATAATAAATGTTACTACAAAGCTTTTAACATATTTATGAAGTGTTAAAAAATCTCTACTGAAAAATATATGGAAATGAATCGATATTTCTTATGGGAAATCTGTGTCTTGTGATCATCATACGATCTGTATTTCAGTGTAATAAATGTAATTCAGTTTTAACTTTATTTAACATGCCTTGTATCTTTATCATAATAAATAAGCAATAATAATAATAATACTTCAATACAAAGTTACAATCCTCAGCAGAGGAGTCTATCAAATCATTCTTTTATTCTGAAAATAAAGCCAGGGTGTACTTATTGGTTGGCCAGGATGCTTGATTGTGATGGTAACAAGAGGTCTCAGCAATGGGTTCACCCCCCCCCCCCTCCTTAATAGTGGTAACACTAGTGACGGGGCCTCCCTGAAGCTTGGGCCCGTCACAGCTGCCCCTCTTGCCCCCAAGGGGGACAATCAGATTCAAGCTGTTTCATTTTGCATACTGGAGAGAGTGAGCTTGGATCTGATTGAATCCCCACTTCTCCAATGCAGTAGTTAAATAAATTTAGGACCCTGGTCTGTGCCAATCATTGGTCATGACATCCAACCTCACGCCTTATCCCGTAACTCCCCAGCCAGACTCCTATCACCTGACAGATCTGAAAGTGACAGGGACAACCCGGGTGGAGATCGGCATTGCTGCGACACACTGCATAATTAAAGTGGGGCCTTAATGATACTGATCTGCATTCAGATCTGTAAAATGGTGAATGAGATTGCATGACGAGGCCTCGGGTCATACTGTATACTCAATGTAAATGGCTCCCCCCCGCCACCATATCTCTGTAGCCATCTACACATGGAAGGCATTCAGGATGGAGAGCTGGAGGCATAGAAACCACAACCACATGACCAGAATTCCACGTCTGTGGTTAGTCGTTCTGGATGTGTCCGAAAACATGTGATTTCATGGCCTGAGTTTACAAAGCAGGGAGATTGAAACGTGGGGATGTTGCCCATAGCAACCAATCAGATTCAAGCTTTTTACATACTGGAGAATATGAACTTGAATCTGATTGAATTGGTTGCTAGGGGCAACATCCCCACATCTCCCTGCTTAGTAAATTTAGGCCCATATACATTGTACAGATATGTCGCTATGTTGCACAGACAATGGCTGGAAAATACCCACATTTGCCAGACATCATGCCATCTTTGATTGCCTTCCGATCCGAGCATAAATGATGTGACACCACATTGCTCTCTAGTACCTGTATGCTGTACATGGTACCTGTTAATCTTCTCTAGTAAACATGACCCATATCCCTGTATGCTATGTAGAACCTGGAGCTCCAGTCATTTCTGACTCCACATGTATTTTCGGGGCTAGGTGTTTGCTATATATAGAATGGCGTGGGGCCAAGGAATGTCCAATTCCCAAACACGGGGGTGTATGAAGGGGAAGTGCTGCAATCTTTCCCGCATCGCTTTGCACTTGTCGGGTCACCGCGGTTAATGCATGGCATCTGTCTCCATGTGGAAGTACTCATGAAGTGCATCAGGTTTGTTTGGATATTCCGGAAAACATTTATGGCGTCTCTAATTGGCATATTTATTCGTAGCTCAAGGCTATCCTGGATTTCTCCATACTTCATGCTGTGCTGAATATAGCAGCATGCATCTCTCAACATCATCCCTGGAGATTACTATAGTAATGATCCTTACACATTAGCAGAAACGAAATAAAATGTAACAGCTCGGATATATAGGCCTACCCTCGCTTGCCATTGTATGTATATATATTGTATGTATATCTGGAATGCCACCAATTCCATATTATGGACACAGAAATACAGAAATGACATGCAAAAAGTTGTTGATGATCTGATGTTATTCGCTATTAGCTCTTTACACACTCCCCAAATAATTATATGCTCCTTGGTGTGGACCTGATTTAGTAGAATTTTCCATAGGTGCGCCATTTTTACTTTTCTAATTGCGCATTTTCTCATTTCCCAATCTCCGCTTATGTCATTGGAGGGTTAAATTCAAACCCTTTGTTGTAAAGGTATTGCAGGTTTTAATTGACTTATATATTTGTTATTGATTAGAGGACCAATCAGCCTGGAGGGCGCTATTAAGTGTTATAAGGTTCCTAGCCCCCTGATGATCTTTATCGCCTGGACCTCGCCCCACCGTCCATTTCCATTCACTGGCATAGCTCGCTGGATTGGTAGTCACAGATTGAGTATACATGCAGATTGGATATCTTTCAGGTGGCCGGATGGCAGCACAGGTTTCCGCATTGTAAATGAGGAGTGGTCCCTACATCAACAGGATTCTATACCTATGACCTGGTATACTGGTTTGGTCATAATAGTAGCACCTGGGTTCTATTTCATGGGCGAGACATGTTCCACGGTGAGATTTTGATATGCCCAGTATATTCACTTGGTCTGGAGTCTAGGTGCCCGTGGAAGTGGGATGGTTAAATGCCCCCACTTAGGGGCCAATTCAATTCTTTTCGCGCCCCCTTATGCAGTTTGTATATGGGGGAAATATTGCGCCTTTTGGACCCGTAGCTCATAGGTAGCGAGTTTTGGCTACCGCAAGAGACGCGGAAAAGCAGACGACTGGCGTCTTAAGCAACAATTGAATTGGCCCCTTAGGTATTATGGGACTAAGGTTGTGCTATGCCCTTATTGTCCGTCTGCACTGCATAACTATTGTGTTGATGGTTGAGGTGGTCATTTGAGGTGGTCAAGTAAGGGGGGGGAGGGTTTATGCAGCCTTGTTCTTTGTGTTTCTCGTATATTCCAAAATAGTCGAGTGACCTGGCAGTTCTCAGTACACAGCGGTGATATGTTCACTGACCCTCACATAGCAGTCTCATAGCAGGAATACCTTAGTCTGCATATTCAGTGTCTGTGATGGTAATGGTGTTACACACTCTGCATTTCATAGCATGTGTCATTCTATGCTCTGTAGTCATTTACTAAACACAGTTCATGGCCAAAGTCATAGCAGAACTAGCACTCATACCCAGCCATTTACTGGCATATACCCGATGCCAGCCATACCCTCTGTACAGTTACCAGGTAGGCTCAGGGCCGGATTAATTGTCATATGGGCCTGGGGCTGAAAATGATGAAAGGCCCCTTGGAGAGACCAAGCATGTGTGGGTGCGACCACTTGTGGTGGTCAATTATATGTGGGCTACTTACTCACACCATGTGCTATGGTCATTTTTGAGGCCTGGGGCTATAGTCCTATTAGCCCCATTGTTAATCCAGCCCTCAGTAGTCTAATCTACAACAGAGTACTTTATAACGTCAAGTCTCACACACCCTTGGTACACAATCATGCATTTACCATCCAGGGGGCAGGCCTTTGGATGTGATTTGCATATCCCCCATGATACTGGCTTTTGGTTTCTCTGAGGCGGGAGAAACCAAAAGTAGGCAAACGTACTGCATAGTGTGATTAGCTAGAATCTCATTGTCTACTCCATAGGGATATTCCTAGATATACACATCTCCATACAAGTTATAGCAGCTATTATATTAACTAATATTTAGTAATGGAAATAATTTATGTTAATGTTTTCCACTCTGTGATTTCTTAAATATCCTATTATATAGCAAAGGACTCTGGGTCATCCTGGCTCTGCCCTATATCCTGTACTATGCTGCCTTCAGGTGTTCAGCATGTCTGGACACAGCCGTAACGTACACACATGGAAAATCCTTCGTTCTGCAATGAACATTTCTGATTGCAGCGTCGCTATTACGTAATCCTTAAAACTCCGGATCACTAGAAGAATAATGAAATGATAAGGATGCGCCTGGAGGTAGATGGGAAATCTAGAACGGTATCAGTTGTGTGGTGTTGGGAAATAATGGAGTCTTACCTCAGGTTTATCACACCCTGTATTGTGTTCCAGTTACACCTAAAGAAGAGTTATTTAGAGTTATTTAGCTCAAAGATTATCAGAAAAATGTGTCAACATGGAAAAAGCCCTTATTACCTTATTGCATTGGCAACTATGTGAAAAACGTTCTCTATAAAATACTGTGGCATATATAAAGTATTATTGATGGTAATATTAATAATATATTATATTAATACAAAATAAATCACGATTTGTTTTTGTTTTACATTTCTCCGCCAAGTATAATTGAAGGCCACATATGGTGGCTGCACGTGGCCATAGGAACGCTCAAAGATTTGTTCTTAATTGGCCAGCTATGTCTTATCTTAATAGATCGCAGCTTTGTATAACAATCATGAGAACAGTTCATTTGTATTTCATGATTAGGGAGATGGAATGTGTTTTGGCTGTATGTCACTTCTTCAAATCATACTGAAATACGCAATCCAGCGCCCGACTCCTAAATAGAAATCAATTCTACAAAAATGTCTTAAAACAAGTGTTTGGAAATATAGATGGAATGAGAAAGGGCCACTTGTGTATTTCCACCCTATCACATACTGTATAAATATAAAGCAGGGTTGTCGACTTTTAGTTTCTCCCTTATGGGAGAAACCAAGTGTCGGCTATGCGAGGGTGGAACAGGGTGTGATTTATGTAAATCATGCCTGAAGCCCCATGCCCTGGAAAGCAAACCCCATGATAGTAGACATTTGACGACTCCCTCTGTATACCTGGAGAATTGTCCAAGATCCGGGAGTCTCCCAGAATTTCCAGCAACCCTGATGCAATTCACATGCCCTTTAGATGACTGTGAGTGGCACACAGTGATTACCATGTGAATGGCAGAAGCGCCATTCAGTGGCTGCAGATAGTTCCTTAGGAGAGCTGAGAGTTGTGTAGACAATCTGTAGTTGTTCTTTAAGCTGTCCCTGTGTTACTCCTATAATAGATGTTCTGTGCTGGGACATCATCAGCTATTATGTTGTGACGAGTTAGAGGTACAAGTCTTTCAGCAGCCTCTTCAGAATCGCTGATTAGTATTTCTCCCACCAGCCATCCCAGGACAGAGGAGATCCCGGCATCCTCAGAACTACGTGACAGGAACACATACAGAGGCTTCCATGGGTAGGGGCATTCTTGGAAACACTGGGCCGTATGGTAATGATGGGATATGGAGGCCCTTTATTGTAATACATTGCAGTAACTCCCATATTCCCAGATGTGTAGTTTGGTCATGTAAAAATAACTGAACATAAAAAGAGGCACAAGAGACACGCTATGGCCGAACGTGGCCGGAAGCCTCTGTATTACAGCCAGACGCTGGCACGGCGGATCAAATGCCACACAGACATGATCCATTCCACCAGGTACAAAATAGTCTGTTCCTGAGCTTCCAGAAATCTGTACTGCCGAGAAGAATGGAGCAGATTCAGACTTCATGTACTATTGACTTACTCACGAGTGGAATGTTGAATTGCAGGGGGGGTAAAATGAATGTCAGTGTGTGCATGCAGGGAGAATACTTTATTGTTGCATGTTGCACACAGATACTGACCAGCGTTACTGTTACATTGTTATTAGACTTGGGCTGGACATCATCTCTTAATTGTAATTTAGTTTGCAACTAATGAAATTTAACTCCCCTGCAATTCAACGTGGTTTTCCCCACTCGTAAGTAAGTTGTGAGTAAATCAATAGTGCTTGAGTCAGTGACAGTATGAAGTATACCGTCAGTGACAGGGGAGTATGAAGTCAGTGACAGTATGAAGCTGAGGAGCAGAGTATACCGTACCTGACCAGAGCTGCTCTACAGATATTGAGATTTCCACGTTGGCTGGAGATCATTGCTGGCTTCTTATGCTGCGTTTGTAGAGTAAATGTGAGGAAATATCTTGAGGATCAGTTGTGTTATAAAGTACACAGGAAATGTCTCCACTATAATAAGAAAGTATCTATTATCTTAACAAGAGTTTATTGGCTTTGCCCCATTGTCAGTGCGACGCTCCTCAGAAATAAATAGGTTCATTACAGTTATCACTAAGCATGTTATACTTTATATATAGTCTAGTATATATATATATATATATATATATATATATATATAGTCTATTATATATAGTCTATTGATTATTGTAATGAACCTAAATCTAATAATAATGTCTGAGGAACATGCAGTATTAGCGGAAGATCTTTGATTTGCATCTCACCCTCATGAGTACTGCTGAATACAGGGAGTAACCTGCAGCACATCTCACCCTCATGAGTACTGCTGAATACACAGGGTAACCTGCAGCACATCTCATCCTCATGACTACTGCTGAATACAGGGAGTAACCTGCAGCAGATCTCACCCTCATGAGTACTGCTGAATACACAGCATAACCTGCAGCGGGGACAGACTGGCCATCTGGCACTTCTGGCAAATGCCAGATGGGCCACTGGAGTGATGGGCAGCTACACTGACTGGCTGCCAGCTAGAAAAAACAATAGAATAACTCTCAGTAGTCTGATTCTTGGATATCTCTAGGTGGGCTTGTGTGCATTAAATGCCAGGACTGTTTTTTAGTCCCAGTCCGGCCTTGGCAGTTGAGGTGTCTGGGTGCAGATAGGGCAGAGTGGCAGTTGAGGTGTCTGTAGCAGATAGGGCAGAATGGCAGTTGAGGTGTCTGTAGCAGATAGGGCAGAGTGGTAGTTGGGGTTTTGTACCAGATAGGGCAGAGTGGCAGTTGAGGTGTCTGTAGCAGAAAGGGTAGAGTGGCAGTTGAGGTGTCTGTAGCAGATAGGGCAGAGTGACAGTAGAGGTGTCTGTAGCAGATAGGGCAGAGTGGCAGTTGATGTGTCTGTAGTAGACAGGGCAGAGTGGCAGTTGAGGTGTCTGTAGCACATAAGGCAGAGTGGCAGTTGGGGTGTCTGTAGCATATAGGGCAGAGTGGCAGTTGGGGTGTCTGTAGCATATAGGGCAGAGTGGCAGTTGGGGTTTCTGGGTGCAGATAGGGCTGAGTGGCAGTTAAATTGTCTGGGAACTGATAGGGCAGTACGGCAGTTGGGGTGTCTGTAGCAGATA
>JABWIB010001211.1:58216-69796 GCA_016617825.1 Platyplectrum ornatum
ATAATCTGTAATGGTGACTGCAGTCATCATTACAGATTATACACTATCCTGCTCAGGGTATACTGGAGACACCATTACAGATTATACACTATCCTGTTCATTGTATACTGCAGGCACCATTACAGATTATACACTATCCTTTCAAGGGAGGTATGGACTTTTAAAAGTGCCGGCATGAAAACATAGGAAATAATAGAAGTCAATGGAGATTTATAGATATTAAATTAAGACAGTGGGAGAAGTGACGGTATGGCATACCCCTCGTATACACCCCCACTTCCAGCCCTGATCCGCAGTATATAAATGGCGCAATTTTTCCCCTTACACAAACTGCGTAAGGGAACGTGCAGAACAATGAATCGGGCCCAAACGCTCAAAGCAGCAGCTCCATGATCATATACACAGTCATAATAATTTATAAACAGTATTTTTTTTTACTTTCATATGAGGGTTTTTTTACCTTTTTATAGACAGCAGCTTGGGGGTGGGACATGAGGATGTAATTTATGCAAATCATGTCCAAAGCAATGCCCCTTATGTCATGCCCATGCCCCATCTGACGCCACTGTAGCAATACTAGGAGGATGCAGAGAGATAGCCTTGTGACACAGTAATGCCAATGTTCAGTCAGCTACCCAGCCAGGGAAGGAATCTCCCAGCATGTGCGTGTTACTTGATCCAGGGGATCCACCTGAGAAATATCTGTACCGTGTCATTTACCACGTCACTTCTTCTCATTCACATATTCATTCAAATGAGATTTATTTGTGGGATTTAGATTTAATTATATAGAACTAAAAAAAGTTAATTATTGTTAGTTGCGTTATAGAAGTATAACTGTTCCTATTGCATGTATATAGATGTAACAATATAGTAGTATAAGTAACTGAACTCAACAGTATAGCGCTCCTGACCCCAGCAGCCTCCTATTACACAAAGTATGCCCTTCACTTGGCTTACACTCAGAGGTATTGAAATTATCAATATTCCCTTATTACTATATGCAGTTAATGCGTGTTATAGAATGGCGTGGTTAGTCTCTTATCAATGGAGGAACTCCTTTCCCCCATTGATAACAGACTGACCGCGCCATTCTATAACACGCATATAACTGCATATATGTATATAGATGTACCCAGCCCTGATTTACTGGTCTAAATTGTAGCGTGATAATTATATGATTTATACCCATGTTTAAGGATGTATTTAATCCCTAAGTAGTGAGACTATTTTGGGAGGTGCCCATATTATTATGTAGACATTACATACTTTAATCAGTTTTTTAGCACGTACGATATCACGTATATCTTTATGCTTATTAAAGCATGTTTAAATTGCTATACTTATGGATAGCTTTTCCACTCTACTCTTTAGTAGACAATGTTCTGACAGGTGGGGGATCAGGAACTTACCTTACTGCCTACTAGGAAGGAACACATACCCAACCCAACATAAACGTGATATATTTCCTACCTCCTGGGACAGTCTTCCCCTGTGTATGACTGCCATACAATGGTCTATATTTACGAAACTGCGGGAATGGACATGTGGAGATATTGCCAATAGCAACCAATCAGGTTTTAGCTCTCATTTTTATTTTACATGCCGGAGAATGTAAGGTAGAATCTGATTGGTTGCTATGGGCAACATCTCCACTTGTCCATTCCCACAGTTTAGTAAATATACCACGCTGTGTCTTGCCACCGCATACCTCCCAACTTTGGAGGTCTGGGCCGCGGGACAAATAAGCCCCGCCCCCAGACCCAGCCAACTCAGCCCCCGTACCCACCCGACTCCGCCAGTGGCACGCCCTGACCCCGCCCCTCCCCAACCAAGCCCGCCCCTTTTTGCTGCCGCGGCTTGCGGCATCTTATTGGAAAAAAGTTTGTCCCCTTAGCGGGACAAACAAGTAGGAGGGAGGGACAGCGTGACAGTCCTCCAAAAGTGGGACTGTCCTGCTGAAAGCGGGACAGTTGGGGGGTATGCCACCTTCCTGGCCACAGGCAGTGTCACATAGATGATGTTACTGCCATCTTTGTGACTTCTGGCATGGGAAATACATATAGAAAGCATGGAGTTATGCCACCGGCCCCGCACTCTGTCCGGGCCCAGGATTGTAGGCCCCCCTGATGGCGACCCTGTGAGCCACTCCACAGATTCCATCCAGCCAAGAACCATGGGCGCAGCCATATTGGATGCTATCAGGTGATCAGCACATGACCAGATCTGCATCAGCAATGACCTGCAATCAGCTGCAGTCAGTGATCAGTCCACAGCAGGTATAGATCCCCTTCACCTCCGGCAATCCTTGCTGTTCCTTGTAGTCACACTGCTACTGGGGTCAGACCCTGGCACCACTATTTCTGATAGCAACACTGAATAGGACAGCCCTATGATGGAAGCGGTGGGAAGTGTCGTTTCTGGATAGGACACAATGCATTGTGATTGTGTAGCACAGATGTACACTATTGTGTAGAAACCAATACCAAAATCTGATTGGAACGTACCAACACAACAAGGAAGAATCTGAGAACCGGTTCCTGAGAGGTGAGGACCCTGCACCCCAATGTCATCAATAAGATGCAACGTATACAATTACACCCAAATCGTGTTCCGCTAATGAATTATTCAGCTGAGTGCAGTGTACAGATGTTATAAAGCAAAGAGCATTGGATTCCTCGCTCCCAGGCTGGAACATATTACATGTCTGACATCACTCGCTGGAGTCTGAGACGCTGGAGAGCTGCCATCTGGATCGGTCTGATCGGGAATTACTTAAAGCCCATTTCTGCAGATTTATGAAGAGTTTCTTCAAGCTTTCCATGAATCCTTGTACATGAAGGAATGCTGTAACTAACATGTTTCTGATTGTAGAGAGAGTCACAACAGGTTTAAGTAGAACTGAGGCTGAAGGTTCATGGGTGCAAGCATGAGGAAGAGAGATTATTAATCCACAAAGAAGAGAGATTATTAATCCCCATGCTCCTTAAAATACTGATTCCGTTTTCAGTAAATTAACATGGTAGCCTACATGTCAGCACCTAATAGATAATAGATAAATTCATGTTTTGTTCCTTAAACACCTATATCAAAACATCTTAATTGACCCATGCCAACTCCCACACATTAACCTTTTTACGGTATGCCTCTTAAAAATGATATGGCTGTAATGGTCGAAGAGGGAGACCTGACCACAAGCTTAGATTGTGAGCTCCACGGGCTAATGTTTGCTTATGTGATTCCCCAGGATTACAAGGGTTAATGGTTAATTGGATTAGGGCACCTGACTTGTTGCTTAACGGTTTCATAACCCAATAAGGTCAAAATTTTATTTGGTACTTGTGACTGGCTAGGTAACACAAAGTGTGACTGTGTGGTAACGTGACATGAGTGTGTGGTACTATCATGACACAGGGAAACCACGGAGGGGTATCATCGACAAACTGAATATGGCCGAGTTTAGGTTTCTAGAAAATATTGGCACAGCTAAAACATAAAAATATTTGTATGCGGGTGTGTGTGCACATACAATGACTGTATAATGTGATTGGCAACGTGATTTTTGTTCTATATGTAAAGTTGTTTTTTTTATTCCGGGTTTGTGAAATTGTTGCAACAAAACCAAATCAGTGTCGGGGTTGCTCATAAGGACCCTCGTTCAAATAAACGTGTAAGATTCATAGACAAAGTGGGGTTATTTTAGAGTAAAATTCATTATTATCTCTGGGTGATCAGGTTTCCTCCCCTTTCCCCATTATAGCAGTCTATGTTGGGAGACAGGGCCTTTTATATCTTAACCCAATTAACCCTCCCAGGTCACGTCCATTCATCCATTACAATAAAATAATTTATTTCTTCACAATACACTTTCCAAATTAATCAGTTTAATAACACCCTGCCTTATCCCATGTACGTGGGGTGTCACACTGACTTTAAAGTTAATAAAAGTGTTTCATGATAATTATTTGGGTGCAGTTATAATTATATTCATAGCACTTTCCTATAGACTTATCTTGGTTTAATGAGAAAGGTTGGTTTGGTTTTGTTTAGTGGAAGGAGCTTGTTGCAGTCCTGTAATGTGATGCTGAGAGGGATATTCCAGTCTTCAGTCCCCTTATATGAGACACAGAGGTCACGCTTCCACCCTGTCTATGAATCTATAGAACATGAGACATGAGATACATTTGGCCATATACCTCAGTTCATCAATAATTGTATTAGGTTCCCTCCAATGTAAGGTCCACGTATACTTCTAAACTCTCTAATGAATTATTCAGCAAGGTGCTGTGTAAGGTGTTTCTAAGGTGAACAGAATATGGGTTAATTGCTCCTGGGCTGAGACATATTAAAGGTCTAACGTCACTGACTGGAAATCTTCAGACAAGCTGGACTGCTGCCATTTGGTCTCTTTGTGCCCTAACTATCTCGTCCATGGATCCTTTATAAATGTAGATTGCCAAGGTGGATAAAATAGAAAACCACACATAGAGGTAGCTTATAACCTATTCTTAGATTGTAAGCTCTTTAAGTCACAGTGTGTTGGCTCCCTTGTGCTTTTTCCAGCATGCAGTTGGTGCACACAGGGTCCGGTCTATCCAGATGTGAACAGGGTCAGTGCTCGGTCCCTGGCCACTCTAGATGAGACCTAGCACCGTCGGCCCTTTTCCTGTACACATTGGAGAGGGGGGCGCTGCCGTCCTATAGAGGAGCAGCAGGCACCTTCCCAGGCTGGCTAATTATTTACACCCCGGGTTATGATGCAACCCATAATGTTGCCATGCATCGCCACTATGAAGGACCAGGAAAGTATCACCCTGTAGCGGTATCACTTACTACAGCTGATCTGAACCATGAGCGGGATGATACTTTCCTAAAACAACTGTGTCGGGCTCAGCCTTGGTTATATCCATATTTGTGATGTGATGAGGATCATAGCTTAACAATGGATTGGTGTGATGACAATGTCATTCCTGTTAATACCATATTCCACAATTACCTCACCTTACTTCACATTACTTCAGTCTTCTGGAAGCTATTTACTCCACATTGCACTTTCTGGGTGGAGTTTTTGCTCTCGATTTGCTACTGATGTGGACTGTGGCATAAAACAGGTATGCTATTAGTCATCTCCAGCAGAGGCCAAAATCAATATTATAATCAAATGTTATCATTAAATATCTAGAACGCTGGATTCCTAACACCTATAACTGATAGAAAAACATTCTGAATTACTAGCAATGGCATTGGAATAGCAAGGGCGGAGGGGCTGGGTCGAGTCGCCATTGGATTAATACCAATCCAGACTTTAGTACTGGGTGTAGGTTGGGGAGTGGGAATGGTGACAATGTGATTGTTGGGATTATTGGATAATTCTGACCACATGCTGGGTTATGATATAACACAGCATATAAATGGAGGCACTGTGGGGGTGCTTTAGCCGACCACTGGGCCCAGTGCTCTAGGTAGTACCGGTCCTTGGAAAAAATCAGCAGTAGAAACACAAGCAGCAGCGGTGAGCGGGACCCCAGACCAAGGTGGATGGGATACCATGTTAACGCGATGCCAACCTTGTACCTTTGTCGACACCATGGCCTAAATTTACTAAGCAACCAATCAGATTCAAGCTCACATTCTCCAGTATGTAAAATGAAACTGAGAGCTTGAATCTGATTGGTTGCTATTGGCAACATCCCCACTTTTCAGTCTCCCTGCTTAGTAAATTGAGGCCCAGGTCTGTGACGTTAATGTTGCGGCTGACAATAAAATGACTGTATGAAGTTGACTGTTTTGTTGTAATTGGTCTATTTTGTTCTATTTTGTAACTGCTGGTGGAATATTTTGTAAACTAACACGTATTGACATTATGTGCTATCAAAGAAACGACACAAATGAAAATGTTACATAAGTGTCTCGGATTTGGTGAGAATTGAGTCAGTACAATGCTCTGAGGAACAAGATGTGAAAACTGTTTAGAATCCTTGTTCCCCACAGACTGCAAACCCACAATGAAGGTTATTTATGTCCGGCACTTTCCCTGTGTCATCCAGGGAGTAGGCCAGCGGCTGACTGAGAAACCGACTCGAGATCATGGTGTAAATGTCAGTGTCGACTGCAGATGACCTTGGAGGAGTCTCTGTCACTTCATGTGCCAAAGGTTCCATAATATTCACATCAATATATATCATCATATGCGTGGAAAGTCTCAAATGCCGCATCTTCAGTTACATGAAATGTCTTGTTAACCATTGGAATGTAATTGGTCTGGGTACAATTTAATTTCCTATGGTGCTCATGAGCTAGTTATGGCTTATTCGCCAATTAGTGGTTCAGATAGTGTATGAGCCGAGGTGGCGCTTATGATAAAGTACTCAGCTTTAGATAGGGATCAGTCTGTGATGAGTTTTGTCCGTGAGGGCTGTGGCACCTGGATGAGGTGCGATATGAAAGCAGCGCGTTGTATTTGTTCCACGGTCCCAAACTGCATATCTGTAGGTGTGTATGCAACTTGTCAATTTTTCATCAATTTTTGGTAGTTTAAGAGTACAGGTAATGTTTTATTTTGTTGTGTTTTTTGGGAGTGGTATCATCACAGGGTCCAGCTATCACCTATGAAGGCCTATATTTACTAGAGAGAGATTGAAAAGTGGGGATGTTGCCCATAGCGACCAATCAGATTCAAGGTCTCATTTTACACACTGGAGATGGTGACCTTGAATCTAATTGGTCGCTATGGGCAACATCCACACTTTTCAATTTCACCAAATTTAGGCCAAAATGTTCATTGATTGGTTGGTGGTATAGGCATCAGATCATACCTCCCAACATGTTCCTCTATGAGATCGCGTCCTGCCCCTGGGACCTCCCAACTCCGCCCCCGTGAACACCCAACTCCACCCCAGAACCACCCACCTCCGAGATGCCTAAACCCCGCCTTTACTGAAATTTAATTAAAAGCCCCCACTTTCCTTATCGGGATAAACTGGTAGGCAGGTCGGTCAACGGGACAGTCCCCCAAATGTTGGACTGTCCCACTGAAATCCGGACAGTTGAGGGGGTATGTTAAAGTGATTTAATCATTTCATTATTTATTGAGAGTTTTTTTTCTAAAATGTGCAGGCTCGGGAGATTTGGCCGTAATTTGAAAGTCTTGCGGAAATTCGACACCCTGGTATACACCATGTTGAAATGTGAGGGGTATATATTAATTACATTGGGCTGGCCCAGAATTACATTATGGGGGCTTTATCACCTACGCCACAATACCAGAGTGTACCAGAACTGAATTTTGGACCCAGAGAATTCAGATTCGTCCTAAATTTGTCAGTGGGGCAATAGAGAGCAGAGAGCACCTGTGGGCTCGGGAGGGATGATCATAAGACAGCAAGGGCCGACTCCACATGAATCGGAACAGTGACAGCAATGAATCGGGAATCGGGAACAGTGCAGGTCTCTTATGGTAGGTTCTAGCTAGCGTAACTTACAATTATAAATAATGGCCTCCCCTCACACATGAGATAGTTAGGATACAGCACGGATTCAGCATTGGACATTACATTGCATGCAGGGAGAATAGTGGCTGATTTGACATTTATACCTACCTTATACTGACCTCATTTGTGTCTGATTAAATGTGTAAGTTTCCACTGGGGTTTAAATGAGTGTCTTGTAACGTTCATCTAGAATAGGTGTATCTAGGTGTTCCCAGAGTCAGGCAATAGTTTTTAATTAAGTCGTATTACAGATGAAAAACAATTATTTCCATCGCGTTCATAACAATTTGTTCTAATAAAACCTGGATCACATTTTTCCACAGCTGCTGGAAATGATCTCACCTGACAATGTGGAAAACATGGACTGGCAGTAGATCACAAGGATCAGGTCTGGCCATCCCTAGCGGGTATACTGCTCACAAGTGAATCTATCCGCTGCCCTATTCTCCTGCTGCGCTGTCATATATGTATTGTATCCTATTATTATGCTTCCAGACCCTCAACATGACCCATTCCACCAGGTACACCATACTCCACTCCTGATCTTCCAGCTGTCAATCACCTGGTTTTAATGAACTGATTGTCTTATACACAGGTGGTTACCATAGTAACTGATTGCTGGAAGCTCAGGAACAGAGTGTTTTGTACCTGGTGGAATGGGTCATGTTGGAGGGTCTGTGCTTCGTCCCCTCGCCCCTCCTGTTCCTATGCCTGTTACCTAAAAATAATGCATAATAATAATACTGAATACAATATTATTAATAATAATAATAATACAATATTAACAATAATGGATAGATCTGTCCACCTGTTTTCCTCTTATTTTCAGGTTCGGCATTCAGTCCAGTGTGTGGGTTTGATTCATCTACGTCTGGACATGTCACAGTCTGGAATGTACACAGCTGTCATATGCAGAGTTCGCAATGACCACAATCCTAAGCAATTGTCCATGACCTCTGCTAAGCACAATGCCATTACTTAACCACTCATTAGAATGTGTTATGAAATCCGTCCTAGTCAGCAGATGTTATTACAATTACAGGTCTTCAAGTGCTTGTGTAAAGGATGTAATAATACAAAAGAAGATCAAGGATCAGGCAGGTAGGACAGGAACGATGGAGCCAAGTATCTCTAATCAGGGTATTAATAACCCAGGAACCAGGAGATGGTCTCCCACATGGATCAGGGATGTATAAAGCAGGGTGGGGGACGTCTTCCCGATCTCCTGCAAGCAGAACAAAGAGAGGAAAGCTCTGCGCTCTCCACACTTCCTGGAACAGCTCTGCCATTCATTGTCCCTCTATAGATATTGTCCCTGACAGACGCCAGCGGACAGTCTGACCACAGGCCGCAGTGTGCTGCCAAATGGCCTCTGACAGCAGGGTAACCCTTCAGCTACCACCTGGAGGTCAGACCGAGGGGGCCACAAGGCTATGATCATCTGCTAACTACCAAAGACAACCAGGATTAGGTTTTAAGTAAACAGAACATAAAAATGCTTTAATAATAGACCCAATAATAAATAAATAATAATAATAATAAATAAATCATAATTATAATAACACAGGTAACCATTTGCCGATAATGTTGACATTTCACGCACTGGCGATGGGGACTTTACTACTACTTCCTAACTTTTACAGGGTTCTAGTCCTTCAATACTAATACACTACAGAGTCTGAATACACTACAGAGTCTATATGTATGGAACTATGGGGAATAATGTCCAATAGAACTATGACGTGTAACTCACAATTTAAATAATGGGCCTGTTACCCAGATAAACTACATGGCCCAATGCTCAACTCAACTTCTGGGCCTAATATCCAAGTAAATGTTGGTCCATTTGCCCTACTAAAACCCTGGTTCTAATGCCCAATCAGTCATACCCTATGCAGACAAACCATTGGATTTTAGTTTCCTTAATTAGTAACAGTGCCCTTTAGTGTTTGCTGTCTCTAGGAGGTGGTGGTGTCACTCCAATGATCAGCACCCTTTTCACCAGGGCCCTATATTCTTCTTGCAAGGTGCCAGGGTACCTTGCCTTCAGCCTCTTGTTACCTGGTGGTTTAGGGGGGAAAGTCTCATTTTACCTCAGTGCTGATATGACTGCCAAGTATGGAAGTGTGGATTCTCAGCTCTACCAGAAAAGCAGCAGATGACTTCACATTAAATTCTGGAGCCTTACCTGTAACATGCATTACAACTGTACGTGTACATAGAGGGGCAATAACGGAAGAAAATCATTGTGAGAAACTGTGGAAGTAATGGCCCAATAATGTGCCCCCAATCCAGAGCCAAACACAAAACATTTGCACCAGCCACATGTCATGTCATTGTACAGGGGGCAGTGACCTGTTTTAGACCCTTGGGTTTCATGCATCAAACTCAATTCAAAGGTTATCAAATCCCTAATATACATAAACCTTTATAATTCAATTATAGAACCCATCTCCAAAGTCATGGTGTCCTTTACTTCAGGTATTTATAGGTAGACACGGCCTAAACTGGGTATAGCCCTGGACTATAGACTATGGATTTCTATCCACGACTCTCCCCAAATCCAATATAATATGTTTATATTTAAGTTAACCACAAACCTAATAGTGACTGTATTTACATTGCTCTCATGTCTCTGTCTTTCCCTATTACAGATGCATTATCTTTATGTTCCTACATCCTTTCAGTAACTCCCATAAGTGCCTGTCTGTTTCCTCCATCTCATATAATTGTTCCTCCACTTTGTACTTGTTATGAGTGTTAGTGTATTGTGTCGTTATCACCTTTGGAGAGTGAGCTGTGATTTATGTTGTGTTGGTTCCGGAACTCTGTGTCTTTGTTTATATATACTATATATTGTATACATATGTCTATATATAGGTTGAACTGCCCCATCTTATTATATCATGTATATGTCATGGGCGTTAGAAGACTTTGATTGATATATATATACATATATATATATATATATATATTTCTGTATAATATATAAATATATATATATATATATATATATATATATATATATATATGATGTGATATGTTCAGAGGTAAAGTGGTAGAGTATTTGTCCCAGATTCCTGTCCTATGTGTGTTTGTTTCTGTTGGAAAACACTTTTGATTTTTGGCTTTAGTAAAAGCCATTAAGGGTTTGATGTTTGGAAGTGAGGGAGCGTCCACCATCCACCAAGACCAGTGCGGGTTTTGGGCTTGTTAAGGGCTAATCAGGTCTCCACTAAGTTGACCTATATAGGTGTGTCCGGTTCTAGCTGAGTGTCTCTTACATGGGAGCAAACAGACAGCCTGAGAGACACAATCTTACTACTAGTGTGAGTAAAGTTTTTTGAGGCCTAGGTATTACTGAGAACATCTCACTATGGCCTCTGGTTAGTGATATTTATGTTTATGTTTAGTTAGTGCCAGGAAGGGCTAGGATTTATCTTCATATTTTGTTCATGTTAATAAAATTAGCTGCGGCTAGTTGTACTATACATGGAATGATGTACTGATTCTGTGCTGCTGGGTGTGCGTTTGCCCCAGAAAGAGATATATAGTATTTTCTTATTTTTTATAATCTTAGGGTTGCCAACATATCCAAGATTTCAGGATTGCTCCCAGAACTCCTGAAGAGCAGACTGATGTCCCTGACAGAAAGATCCATACGACAGTTCCACCATCCATCCTATAGTGCCGGGTCCTGGGGGCCGGAAAAGCACCCCATGGCTGCCTTCATTTACATGCCTGGTTCATAACATATCATAACCCGGCATGTAAATAATTAGCCAGCCTTAGGGTGTCTACCGCTTCTGTACAAAATGGTGGCGCCCCCCTCTCCTATGTGAACCAGACCAGGAGGGGTGCAGTTCTAGGTCTTGCTTAGGGTGTCCAGAGACCTAGCACCTGCCTGCATCCAGCCCATTTTATACAATATATGCAGTGGTGGGATTCAGCCAGTTCTTACAGGTTCTGTAGAACCTATTGCTAATATAGGTGTCGGTTCTTAGAACCGCTTGTTAATGAGTAGAGATGTGTGGGCTTGGTTTAATGACACACCCCTTTGGTGCAGCACCTTGACAGTTTTATAGCAATC